>CM043020.1:55534150-55799009 GCA_023690525.1 Holotrichia oblita
GACGGTGGACGGCCAGACTCATCCGCAACATCACGGAGTGGATGGAGCAAGACCACGGCGAGGTAAATTACTACCTCACCCAGTTTTTCAGCGGACACGGGTATTTCAACGCATACCTGGCTCGAATGGGTAAAGCAGAGAACGCGACATGTCAGTATCACGACTCTGCGGAAGATGATGCTCACCACCCCTTATTCGAATGTGAGAGGTGGAGTGACTACAGAGCCGCACTACGACACGAAGTAGGACCTCTAACGCCGGATAACGTCGTGAAAACGATGCTGTCCGGGCACGACCACTGGCAGAAGATCGCCACGTTCGTCGAGAAGGTGCTGAAGGAGAAGAAGAGAGAGACCCAAGCAATGGAGGCAGCCGACCGAGGCTAACTACGAGGTGCCATCCTGAAGTAATGCGACCAGCGGTTCCGGGATGGATTCTACACCTGACAAAGTGAGGTTTTTTTAGTGGGTGCGAGCCCCACACACCGGGGACGGGTCTCGTCCCTGATGGTGCGTTTAGGCATTTTTCCTCACTCAAAAAAAAAAAATACGTCAGCTCAATGTTAACTCATGCATTGCTATTATGTGTAACTCACCACTTGATTTTAGATATTATCATCTATCGCTTTTATCGTTTAAATGCCTTCTATAGTGTTTCGTAATACCAGTTTTCAGCTGAATGATGAAAGGTGTACGTGGTTTTCTAAACTAATTTTGTTAACGACATTGCGGTCCGTTTCTCATTCCTACGCTATCGTTCTTATCATACAGTTGCAGGATAGCTCTTATAAAAACCTTCATGAAAATAAATATATATAATATATATGTAAATATTAGTGAGATATGCCCTGGTAATAGCCTGCTATTTTTTCGAAGTTATTGCGTACGGAACGTAGAAAAATAGATGTAATTGAGTGTTTGTTTTACTCCCTTCACGGAAAAATCTTGTATGCTTATTTGTAGTAGTGTTTAATAGACTCGAATAGACGTAAGTTAATGGTATTTGTCGGGAAAAGTGTATTATTATCTGTAATTATTATAAAAGATACTACCACCATGAGCAACTATAATAATGTCCACACGTTGCAGTAAGCCTCAACATGTTGCATTGATATGTCAAAATGTTAACGTATTGTACGAAAAAATAATACATGTATGCAAGGAACACGGGAGTATAAATTCTAGTAGAAGTATGGAGCTAGTACTGTAGTACTACTACAGCAGTAACCAAATAAGCCAAACCTATTCAAAAATCTAGTACTACTATGATACAAGAATTTGGTTTTTCAATTCAATTTAATTCAAAGTATCCTACGATTTCATAAATGTATTTCAATGTTGAGATCAACACAAACGATAGCATATATGTACATATGTTTCACTAGATATTCATTGATTAAATAACTTTGTACAGTAATGTCAAGTCTGTCTTACCTAGAACTGATCCTTCACTTATCTACATTACATATTACATTATTCTGCAATATAGCGCTGCTATGTTCACTTACCTTACGTGAATATTCTGATATGAACAGCGACAATATCTCATGAATGCATTTCACGATCTGCATATAAATTGAACCTGCAAACGAAATGCTCAACTTTCAATTGTAATATCGTATTGACATTGGCTAGAAATAGATTAAAACAAAATATCATTACCATAATAACCTTAGGATGACTACAACTTCAAAAACAAAAGCTTATATTACGGCCGTCAGGTACATTTTCTCGAGGAAATAAGAAACGAAATGGCTCAACAAGGAAACTCACTTTGCTGCCGTGTCTATGTCACGTGCACTGTTTTAAAATTTAAATAGCATCGCATATTACACATATATTGAAAAGCCGTCGCCTAGGTATTGTATTAAGGAAGAACATATTATACGGTTTTGCATGGGAAAAGCGACGAAGAATGACTATGTACATACATATGTACATACATTGTATCGCGGATAAACATCTAGTTTGGTACCTTCACTTCATGCATGGGAACTCGTTGCTAGTTTCTTTCTGTTATTTTCCAATTTGATTCGTGTCAACGGCATAAAAGTTAATATCCTTTGATGTCACAGAATAAACTTGGTGTGTAAAGCTAGGTTACATACCACAACATGATATACAGAGTTTGATAACGCAAGATTAGCGCTTCTGTTTGAAGATTATTCGAAAATTTGATTATGATATGCTATTTGCTAATATATTTATTTACTCCGAGTATTTCGAAAACAAGCGCAAAAAAGTTATACTTTTTTCATAGATGTATATTATTAACTTACATGATGTATATTGTAAAGCTGAGACTATTTGGCCATGCTGTGGTTTTGTGGGTGTGCTGCGGAGCCGATAACACTTGCTGGCTATAAAATGTGTAATCATTTTAAGACAAAATAACCGACAGTGAGATACAAAGAATAAAACTTAGCGAATTAATTGTGAAAAATAAATTATTATAAAAAGAAGAACTTCTAAATAGAAGTCCAGTATTAATTAAGTTTATTCTAATGAAATAGTAGAGTATGCTAGAGTAAATGAATATTTCATTGTAAATCGAAATCACTTATTTGAAAACAAATTTGTTCGTAATATTTGAAATTTGAATTTCGCGCCAAGATACATGAAAAGTAGTTATATTCGAAACAGCGAGAAACAAGAACAAGAACGTGTGTGTGTGTCTGTTACAAGGTGTAGAGTAAAAAAAACCAACGGAAAAGGTTGTTGTTATTACATAACTATTGTATTAATATATTATTGTAGAACGTTATATTTAATTAAACCATTGAAATATAGTGAGGTTAAGGAGAACAATTCAACGCAAGCAGCAAATGTTATCAACGCCTAGTAAAAGTTCCAACGTCAGCACATAAGCAGCAAGCATCCCTTTCACACGAGCGGATTCACAGATTAGCGGACGACGACAACGTTATAGAGGTTAGACATTGTCGTTTCAGTCAAGGTAGGTGGGCTCATTTTGTTGTCCATTCCTGTAACATACCTATCCAATTACGCGGCATCATGGGACCCTGAAGAGAAACCGATAATACGAAAAGCGCCAATACGAAGAATGATCGCACATATGAATTTATGCAATCATGTAAATCAGCAAAAGGTTCATTAACGAGAATCAAGAATCTTCTTAATAATTTTAACGTTGAGACAAACAAAATCGAACAACTTACGGCTAGATACGCACAATTAGATATGATTTGGTAAAAATACGACTACAGTCAAACGGAATTAGAAAAATTAAATGAAAAAGAATACGCAAACGACAGGGAAACATTCGAAAAATTCATTTTTTTACTGCGATAGATGTTTTTAGAAATCGAAATAAGTCAGAGTTACATACAACCCCGAATCACTCAGATTCAAATAAAACGTACAAGTCAAGCTACCGGAATCTAAATTACCCATATTTAATGGCACGTAGGAGGAATGGCGTAGTTTTATAGACATTTTTGAAGCAACGATACATGAAAATACGTTGATACCTGTTATTCAAAAATTTCATTATTTGAACATGTCGTTATCCGGGGAAGCAGCAACACACGTCCAGGCTCTCACACCTACCAATGAAAATTACGAACATGCGCGTAAAATTTTAACCGAAACATACGACAAAAAGCAATAGGTACATTGTTGATGCACATTTGAATTCGATATTTTCTGCATCGAGTAATTCAAAACGTCATTTAAAGGGTTTGTTGTCGTCAATGAAACAACACATTAATGCACTGCAGTCATTATACTTAGAAAATATTGAATTATGGCAGCAAACGGTTATTTTTGTTATAAAACAAAGTAGGGACAAAGTGGGAAGTAGAGAATGCAAAGAAAAACAATTTGCCAACTTTAGATAGCTTTTTAAAATTTTTGGAGCAGCGATGCTATGCCAACGAATCTATAAACATGAAGGTTACCCAAACGGACAAACGCACACAAAAAACCCATACACACATAGCCACAAATACGCTTACGTCGAACAAGGTTGCAAACATTAGCCAATCGCATTGTGATATATGTAAACAAAAGCGCCGCATATTTGAATGTCCACAATTTGTGTCACAAACCGTAGATGAACGAATCACGACACTCAAAACACCGAAATTGTGTTTCAATTGTCTTAGAAAAGGACACTTTTTGTCAAAATGTCAATTTCGACACTGTAAGTTTTCCAAAAAGAGACACAACAGTCTAAAACACCAAACGTCAGAAGTTTCCACAGAAACTGCATCCACACAAGAGCATTCCTCACCAATTGTTCATGGAATTACACATCTCTCACACAACAGTGTGCAATCATTCAATACATCGCAAATTTTGTTAGGAACTGCTGTAATATTAGTAAAAGATTTAAATGAAAAGTGGCATGAATGTCGAGCGTTATTAGACAGCGGTTCGCAATCTAATTTTATAAGAGAATCGTTTTTGCACAAGCTAAAATGCGAAACACGACAGACTCAGTTGTCAATTTTAGGTGTTAATCAAACACAAACTGCGGCGAATTTACGAACAACTCTTTCTATAAATTCACGTTTTAACAACAATGTTCGCACATTGAAATTTATTTCCTTAGAAAATATTACGGCGAAATTACCATCGCAGCATTTCGATATTCACAAGTGGAATTTGCCAAATGTACAATTAGCGGACGCAATATTTAACGTTCCCAAGGAAATCGACATGCTTATTGGAGCAGAAATTTATTTCGAGATTCTACAACTAGATCAAATTCAATTAGGAAATCAATTACCAGTCTTACAAAACACAGAATTTGGTTGGATTGTAGCAGACAGAATTTGTACTGAAAACAACGAAAATATGATTTCTTGTCATACAACCACAACGCAATTAGATGTTGAAATGATGAAATTTTGGGAATTAGAGGAAATTTCAGAGAAAATGAGTTTTACAATGAACGAGCGGTGGAAAATCATTTTAAGTCAACGCACAAAAAAGAGACGCAGATGGAAGATTTATTGTGACATTGCCTAAAGGTGCAGGATCCGGAGTTATTAGGCAATTCTCGGGTTACAGCCCTCAAAAGATTTACATCATTGGAAAACAGGTTAAGCACAAATGTTAACCTCAGAGAACAGTATGTTCAGTTTATGAGAGAATACCAAGAACTTGACCACATGGAGAAAATATCAGAATCAGAATTGGCAAAAGCTCCAATTTATTTCTTGCCACATCATACTGTGGTAAAGGATGCAAGTGTCACAACAAAGGTCAGAGTTGTTTTTGACGCATCGGCCAAAACCACTACAGGCTTATCATTAAACGATATCCTTATGGTTGGTCCAACGATACAAGACGACATTGCAGAATTGTTAATCAGATTTAGAAAGCACAAGTACGTTTTGACAGTAGACATTACCAAGATGTACAGACAAGTAAGAGTTTCACAAGAAGATACCAATATTCAATTAATTTTCTGGAGAGAACATCCTCAAGACGATGTTGGTATTTTCAGACTAAAGACCGTTACATATCGCACAGCATCAACACCATTCCTAGCCATTCGAAGTCTACAAGAATTAGCAAATGATACTTCAAAAGATTCACTTCGCAGAATGATCTTAGAAGATTTTTATGTGGATGATCTTATAACGGGCGGAGATTCTTTGGATGCGCTTCAAGTTATAAGAGATGAACTTATTCAACTTTTAGAAAAAGGTGGATTCACACTAAACAAATTTGCTTCAAATAATCCATCGTTACTAGAAAATATTGCTGACAAATATGAACTGTTATTATTTTCGATAAAAAGTGTACCATAAAAACGTTAGGGTTACTATGGAATTCATTCTAAGACGTGTTTTACTTCCAAATACCAGAAGTCAATAGAATTATCACAACGAAAAGAACTATTATTTCAAAAATTGCAAAGATATTTGATCCGCTTAGGCTCACATCTCCTATAATTGTGACCGCCAAGGTTTTAATGCAACGATTATGGGAATTGCACATATCTTGGCACGATGAAGTTCCACAACAAATAAAATCAGACTGGGAAAATAATTGTATTCAATTAAATGTTTTACAAAGAATACATATGTATATATTTGTGGACAATCCGCTGAAAATTGAACTACACGGATTCGCAGACGCTGCAGAAACAGCGTACGGTTCGTGCATATACATGCGAAGTATTAACGCGGAAAATCAAGTTTTGACCAGGCTGATTGCAGCTAAAAGCAGAATAACGCCGTTGAAAAAGACGACGATACCACGCTTGGAGCTTTGCGCGGCCCTGCTCGCAAGATTATACAACAAAATTATACGATCATTCAAGAACTTTACGCCACATGCAACCTATCTATGGGCAGACTCAACGATAACATTATGTTGGCTGACGAGAAGTTCTGGTTCATTCAAAACATTCATATCCGTAAGAGTTGCTGAGATACAAGAATTGACAGTTGGGTGCAAATGGAAACACGTTAATTCTAATCAAAATCTCCCCATCAAAACCCACTTCAATTGTCAACGAACGACTTATGGTGGATAGGCCCTCCATGGTTAGCATCTACAACAGACACATGGCCAATACAACCCAGTGCCGTTGTGAATGAAGAAATATTAAATTCAGAGTTAAAGTCTGAAGTATTCGACGACAGTCGAACAACCAATCAATATATTAAGCAAATATGCCAATTTCAACCGATTCAAAAGAATCATTGCATATTGCTAACGTTTCTCTCACAATTTGAAATTTCCAAATTGAAGGCGCATATATATATATAACTTCGGAAGAATTAAGGAAACCAGAAGAATCAATAATAGCGTTAGTACAACGAGAAGTATTTTACAACGAAATCCAAGAGCTGAAAAGAAAACGATTGATTAGCAGGAAAAGCAAACTAAAAGCATTAAATCTTTTCGTAGATGAAAGAGGTCTACTTAGAGTAGGGGAAGACTAGAAAACTCATTATTAACACACGATCAAAAATTTCCTTTGATTCTACCATACGACCATCATGTCACAGAAATCATTGTAAGAAACGAACACGAACGATTACTACACTGTGGACATGATCAATTATTGCGACTAAAGTATTGGATATTATCAGGACGAAGATTAGTAAAGAAAATCATTCATAGGTGCATTAATTGTTTCAAGGTTAATCCCACAGCATCAAGTCACATCATGGGAAATTTACCTAGCCACCGAGTAAATATTTCTGGGAGACCGTTTCTGAATTGTGGAGTTGATTATGCTGGACCAATTCAACTTAGAGAATCATGGAGAAGAGGAAAAACCACAATCACCAAGGCTTATATAGCAGTTTTTGTGTGTTTTGCTGTGAAGTCAGTTCACATAGAAGTTGTAAGTGATTTAACTACTGACTGCTTCATTGCAGCGTTAAAACGATTTATTGGAAGAAGGGGTTTGTGCACTAATATGTACTCTGATAATGGAACAACATTTGTGGGTGCCAATAACAAATTGAAAGAGATTTATAGTTTCGTAAAGACAAACCAGACGAGCATCTCCACATATCTGAGCCAGTAGTCAATGAAGCAGTGGAAGTAGCTGTTCTACACTGAGAAAAGAGTTTTCTAATGCCAAAAAAGTTGATTTTCTTGCATTCATTTTCTTCAGAGAAGTAAGTTCTTTTTGGAACAAGAATACTTATTTGACACAAGACGATGACTTTTCTTCGCAACAGTAAATATTTTTCTTAGAAAATCTCTAAGGTCAAGCAAAACATTTCTTGATTTTAAACTTTTTAGTTATCATGCACCCCATAGTGCATAAGTAGTACCTATATTGACGCGGTGTGATTAGATGGATAGTTATTTGGTTCAGGAAAACATGTTTGGATTTCCAAGAAAGTGAAATATATGCTTATATACGAGAATGAGAATTACTTAAATTAAGTAAGTCTTACTTGCGCTTAGTTAACACTTTTCTGTGTGTAGGTCATGTCATTCAAGATGCCACACTCCCAAAATCAATGCCGTTTCGTTTTCGAATTGCCATCCTGTATATGATATGTGTATTATGAGGGTTAGACAGAAAGTACTATATAAAGGTATGGTATATGGTGGCAAGGTTCGATCATCGACTGCGTTATTGTTTTTTTTATGTGTAACATTCCTAAAATACCTCTAGTTTTGTTGTTTTTTTCCTTATCTATGATTTTAGTTTTGGCAATATCAAAAGTATGATTTGTATAGTTGCTATGTTTTTTTAAAGCGGTGATATTGTTGGAATATTTATGTCCATTTATTCTATCTGATAGGTGCTGCATAGTTTGTCCTATACACATTTGTTCACCTCAGAGCGGGCCATGGGAAGTTACACTAGACGCATAGAATGCAGTGCGATGTGGCAACGCGTACGCATGCGCCACGCAAGATCGCTCGTCGATCACGACATCACCGACCATACTCTTGCTCGATTTAAATTCAACTGAATTGTGTATGCATGAGTGTCGACGCCAGATGCAAGCTACAACGCGAAGGGGGAATACGCTGTTGCAATTCACACTGCTATGGCCCGCTCTGAGGTGAACTAATGTGTATACACACCTTCGCAATCTTTACAAGGTATTTTGATATACAACATGAGTTTGTTTATTTTTTGGAATTTGATCCTTTAGTTTTGTGTATAGAAATTTTAAATTGTTTGAGTTTTTGTGTGCCATTGTAATGTTGTGAGGTTTTAGTATTTTACTAATTTTTTCAGATTATTGTTGGATATTGAAACCTATTTTGTAAGATTTTCAGTGTTTGGTGGTTTCGACAGTATATTATTTTCATTGTAAATTTTGTGTAAGCGATTTTTGATTGTAGAATTTATAATGTGTAAGGGATAATTATTTTTTTCTAAAATTATTTTAATATTTTTGATTACTTCTCGTCTATATTTTGGTGAAGTTAATTTTATTGCGCTATCTGTTAATGATATGACTACACTTTTTCTAACTGATATCGGCTTTCATAAATTGTAATTTAAATGGGCTGTTGATTTGTGGTATAGTTTTGTTAATATTTTTTATTGTTTTTATTAATGTCAAAACTAAAAAATTGATTGTAGAATTATTTTCTTCTTCTAAAGTAAATTGAATTTTGCTGTGAAATTTGTTAAATTATTGGTCCATTAGGTAATTAGTTTTATCTTCTTGTACGCAAATTATGCAATCGTCTCCATATCTTCTGTAAAATATTGGTTTGAAGTTTAGTTGTGACATTACTGTTTGTTCCAAATCTTCCATTTCTAATTGTGCAATTACGCTTGATAAAGATGCTCCCATAGGGAATCCCTGGGTTTGTTTATAAAATTTGTTTTGAAATTGAAAATATGTTGTGTTTAGGGTAAATTTATCAGCTCTGACAAATTCTGATCCCATTTCACATATAGTAGGGAAAAATGATTTTTACATAAAAAAACTCCTTTGAATTTGAAGCATACATTGACAAGTTAGAAATACCAACACAACATAAACTCATTTCGCTGGACGTAACATCTTTATATACCAGCATACCTATTAATCTTGCAATAGTCTCCGTAATAAAACATTGGAACGAAATATCACAATACGCAAAGTTACTACAAGAAGAATTTGATGTATGCTATTTCGGCTAATAACATACCAAATATGAGGTCTTTAGCTGCAATGCCTTCAGAAATACAGGATTTTGAACATAACGTTGCAGTTGGCCCGTATATTTAAAAAAAATTGAATAACTCAAAAACGACTGATTTTGGACATAGGCTGTCTTATTAAGTTTTTATGCAGAATTATATACCCGATACAAAAAACTCATAAAGAATAGACCATGCTATTTAAATTAAGAAAGTTGGCGTCAACTTCCGGTAAACCGGAAGTGGTACAATGGCGCAAATAATTTTACTGATGAGTCCAGATGATATCAGCTATAATTACAAGTTTTCAGAAATGTTAAATTTTAAGAACATCAAAAAGTTATAACAAAGCAGTTTCGTGAATGACTCTGTATACATATCAAATATTTATATGAAAGAATGGGAAGATAACATACAGTAGCGGATTTCGTCATTACAACTAGGGCTAGGCGATACCGATATTTCTGGCATCGGGTATCGATACCAATGGAGGTATCGATACTTACCGATGTATCGAATCCGTGCACGGTATCGTTTCCGAGTACTGGAATCGATTAAGTATCGACAGGTATCGATACTTGGGAATCTATACCTTGGTATCGATACTTGGGAATCGATACCTTCGTATCGATACCTTGAATCGTTACCTCAAAGATAAATTGAATCGATACTTGAAAGGTACCTTGAGTCGATACCTCAAATTAATGCCTCGAATTGATTCATTAAATCGGTACCTAGGACTGATTTGTAGGTATAGATTGTATCACCAAACGCCACAACTTTGATTGATTACTCGGGACACGTGTTTCGAGAACGCGTGGGTTTTCATCATCAACCGAATACCGAATGAATAAATAAAATTGAAACTATCCCTATAAACATGCCCCTCTTCTAGTATAAACAAGCATAGCATGCTATTCTTTACCTAAACCGAATTCGGTTATGCTTGTCACATTTCGTTAGCTCACTTCTTTAATACCTTTTATATTCTTGCGCACTTGACCACTGTGATAATTAGATGGAAAATATTTAGATAGAGACCTCTACAATGCTTAATCCGCCACTATTGCCATAAAAAAAGCATCTCTTCAGTTAAATGTTATATTATTACTGCTACCAGGTCACAATTTCTTTTGTTGCACATACCCTTCTATACATGTAAACGTATAATTATATTGGCCTCACTACGTTGTTACTGTTAAACTATCGTCGACAGTTTACAGTTCAGATGTAATTTGAGTATTTGGGAAGTATGAAGTATTTTCATCAAAAATTTTAATACTACTTTCGGGAAGTAAAAAATGTATATTGATATTAGAAAGCAATACTGTTGCTGCAATTAAAACCCATCACAAATAGGGCAGTTGCAGTTGTAGCTAATCAGGTAGGTATATAAAAAAGGAACATGTACGTCTATAATATGCAGTGGTATTCGTTTCCTTTTACTACAGAAGTATATTTAAACACACTTACTTGATTATAAATTTTCGTATTCTACAAGACAACCTTTTTTTACATTTCTCCGTCTAAGTGCAAAACCGAACTACATATTACTCCAACGAAACTTTGATATTAACTTTGTGAATGAACATTCCGGCATCTCGGTTGAGAAGTTAGAAAGCAACTTTGTACAATATCGACTCTGTTCGGGCAGTGTCCATATACGACAAAATCAACCACTTCTAAGATGCCGGACAAACCCTGTCTAGATGCGCCATTACCTACTATTACTGGGTATGGTGTCGACAACCACTTTTAGTAGAGATATTGACCGGTATAGTGAGGATGTAACTCCCACAGGCACTTGATATAAAAGTTAAATATTTAAGTTAATATTCGCGAGAATGATGAAATTTGTCTACCGTCAAAAAAGTACATTAGTCTAATTTTTTATACTAAAATCATTATATAATGGCTTATATTAACTTATCTAGTTTTTTAAATATGTGATGGATGCAGCTGCAATATACGACCTGTATTAGTTGTTATATTATCACTGCAGTGCTTGCTGCATATTGTAGGGTGTACACATTGTTTTCGTGGCCTTGTTACACCATTAGCTTGTCATAAGTAATGCCCGTTGTTAAGTTTGTGACAACAGTTCAACCAGAATACCGATGTAGCGTACCACAAATATCGCCGCGACGCTCTTACTTCGATAACTATTGAATCCACTTAGTTGACCATCCTTTCCTATAAATTAGAGAACACCTCTTACGGTATATATGGACACAAATTGGATTAATTTGCTCAATGATACTGTCTTTAGGTGTTGCTGCTCCTATTTTATACAAAAATAAAATCGCATATCAACCAATATCGATCGATAGAAAACGTGTACTTTAGAAAATGGCACTTGTAACTTTAGAACATATCTTCCTCTATCTAGTTCTTTATTTAAATTTATTCTTACTAGTATTACTCACACCCTACTTTTCGCCCTTTCTCCGAGTAGCATCAAATTGTTAATACTTTGGATGTAATAGGCGCTCATGGTAGATTGTTGGAAATCACCCTGCGAACGAGTGCAATGAAAATAGATTAAGAACCGGACCACGTGGTTTTGATCTATCCGGTCTCGTCAACGATCCTCTAAATGCAAGATCTAATTTTATCGCAAGTCGTCTCTCAACCGAGTACTATGAGCGCTTATTACACCCAAAGTGTTAACAATTTGACGCCACTCAAAAAAGAGCGAAAAGCACGGTGTTAGTAACAGTAATAAGAAAATAATTCGACATATTCCTCTTCTATATTTCATATTCCCACAACATATTGCAATGTTTTTAACCTGTATCAATAATAGTTTAGACTAGTGAGGTATCTTTGAAACAGTAATTATATTGAGCGTTAGTCCGATTCTTTTGTTACAGTTTGAAATTAAATTGTTCGCTGTTAGGATACTTCGGTTAGGACAATACTTTTTAAAGAAAATCTCAACAAAGAATCGGTAAAACAACTTTAGTTTAAAACTAATATTGCGTAAACGACAGATGGTGAAGTTAGATATTCGTTGTTGCTTCTTCTGCAGTCAAACAAGTATCTGCTATATAATAATTACGACAGCTTCAAAGTTTGAATACTCGATATGCAGTGAGAATTTTGTGAGATTACACACAGGAATTAGTGAAGAATGCATTATATATATACTACCTATACTACCTACGAAAACGTAAAAATCTACTCACTACTCGAACTTTCAAATGGAGGGAAGTATCTGCACTATCTGGTGCCGAATTTAATTGGTATTCTTTACTTTCTTATTTATATATGATAATACCAACATTAAAATGTTCTTAGTTAATTCCTATATCCAGGTTATGCGCATTGGTTCTTTATACAGCCTTACAAAGTTCGTACATGTGCACAGGAGAAATACAATAAGTATCTATAAATAAGACTGTAGTAACACGTAACAATACCTAAGCGAATCTACTGAAATTAATTTGTGCATATTTCATTTTTTATTTTATTTTCTAAATGCTGTATATCAAGCCATTAAGTATTGGCATAAACGTAAGTTCTATTTTACAATTTCGCCGGCAAATCCGCAGCGGACTTATATCCAGCAAATTGTTTAGACAATAATAGCGAAATAGTTTTAGAATGATTTTATTTTCTGTTGCTTTACCAAATTACCAATGATGTGAAAACGTTACGAATTGAATAACAGTCAATTTTTATTAAAAAAAATTGAACTTTTCCCATTTGGATTTCCCCAAACGTAAAATTACCAACATTCGTGTTGCGTCCGCAGTTGCTCATTTTGAGTGCTCTTCATATTGTAGCTATTGTAGCGAAAGCGGTAGATAGTCTGGCTGGCTGCGTCAAAGAAATTCAATTACTGTATTCATTCGCTATAAGAATCGCACTCAGAAGACAAAAATGAAGATGATTTCCCGCGGGGAACAGGCCAATACTTCTTGGGGCATGCCGGCGGACTTTTAGAGAAGCGATGCTGCTATCACAAAACGGGAAGAACGACTGCTGAAGCTTCTGCAAACTCGAACTTAACTTAAACTCCCTCATCGTTACTCTATTTCCCGTTTTTCTATAATGGCCATTTGCCCGGCGTTCGACATAGTTTGCTTTCTCTTTCCTTTTGGAGAAAAAGACACGATAAGGTGGTAATGTATAAGCCTACACAAAATTAAAACATTATGGTGTAAAATAAAATATAAGATACACTCGATTCTATATCTACATTAAGCTTTATACTCGTATAAGCTCTCTCGCAATATATCTAATTTTCCGATGTGTTTCAATCCTCGTCTCTCTTATCTCCTCGACTTTATTAAGACATCTACAGATTTATGATTAATTGATATACTCATGGTTGGTCCGACTAAATTGGATGTAACATTAAAAATTCTAAATCTGAAGAACCATCAAAAAGCAAACTCCTCTCTTACCTAACCTAATGGAAGTCTTACAGTTAAACGTAAACTATTTATTTGACAAATCTAAGTGGCAACTAATAAGGTCTTTCTGGTATACGCTTACTGATAACTTCTTAATTCTGTGGCAAATGGTTAGAAAGTCATAAGTTGCTTTTTGCTGTTTGAAGAAAACTGACATGTAAGATTTGTTAATTCGTTTTAAATTGGATTTTAGTTACACTAAAAATTTTTCGTAAGAAATTTTATTAATATATTTAAAGACTAGTTAATGTTGGTTTAAAATTTATAAAACATATAAATTAGAGGCAGAAATTAATACTTATGTCCTTTTTACCACACTAGCGCTATGCTGGACTTTAGTAACAAGGATATATGTTTACATAATTTGTAGATATCACAATCATAAAAGGTAATAAGTACATATACGCATTGACGATAAAGAAAATTGTATGTCACAAAAGGTAACAAGTGCATATATGCATCGACTGGGAATACAACTTATCCTAACAATAGGATATAAGTATACATAAAAACATGTTTTTACCAATTCAATTAAAAATAAAGGTATATGTAAGCTTACCTTATACATGTACCTATGTTAAAAACTATATCTACGAAAATATTGCCATTAGCAAAACGTGTGGAGTAAAAGAAAACATGTAACTTTTTTTCAAAAACTATTATTTATTTTTCTAAAAGAATTTAGAAAATATATAAAATAAAATATAATTTTATAAGCGCCGCGCCGCGTAGCTGCATACTTTCCATTAAATTCACCCTTCATCATCAGATAACAATCTGTCTATGTCTGGGTCGGTGTCGTTTTCTTCATTTTTGTTAGTTTTTAAATTTTTATAAAAATATTGTACATCTTTGTCTAGTAAGCTCACGATTTCTAGCAGGTTCTGCTTTTTAGGTAGCTTATTGGCCGAAGAGCGTCGAACAAGTTATTTAATTTAAAATTTATTAAACCACAGATTTTATTGCCTTTTCTGAAGAAACTTATTTCTTTGAATTCCTCCTCTTCTTCTAAACTATGCTTGTAACTGACGACATGTGCTTTGGAAAATCTTAACCAGCAAATGTCTTTCATTTTAAATTCTTTTTTCTTTTGAAGAGGTCCTTTGGTATAGATGTCAGAAAATGAATAGAAATCATTGGTTTCCATAACGAATACACTGAATTTATTTTTCTTACTTGCTGTTCGAACGAGTTGATACCAATCTCTCGGCACATGGATTTCAAATGAACATTTTTCTTTGCTCGTTCTATAATCGAGTGATCTACGTCGCATTCTAGGTGTGTATATCCGGGTATTAGGAATTTGTGATCTATCACTTCTAGAGTGGGATGCTGATGCATAATATACTGAAGCATAGAAACAACCATTTGGTTTTTATTTTGGCCGCCGCAAGTATCAGAATAAAAGACGGCTGACTTTATTCCTTCTGGAATTGCTTTAATAAACCTAAATAAACAAGATGCAATTTCGTTTGCACCTCTCCCTGCTGTAGTTTCTGGCCACATAAAATGACTCGATTCGTTAGTAGCGCAATTGTGTACAGTTAAGTTATATGTAGACAGCTGTCTTAAATAAAACATCTTATTTGCGGATAGATAAGGTGTAGGGAGTACCTGCTGCAAATCAAAAGCAAATGTTACATGTGCCGGGTTTAATAAGCCTTTTTCTTTATCACGTGATTTTGCTTGGTAGGCTTTGTCAGCTGCAGTTTGATGGTTTTCTAATTCATTTCGAATTTGTATTTTTTCGTCATTATTGTTTGAGTACTTATCTCGTGCAGTTAAACTGTCACATTTAAAGCAGGTATCGTTTTTCGGTTTTTTAAATTTTAGACCCAGTTTATGGAACTCTTTAGAATATATATTGATTGAAACAGGTTTGTTCGGATACTTTTCACAGTATAATTTGTACATTATATTAAGATTTAAATACGCTGCTAAATACTTCTTGTTTGTATGACGCCTAGAATAATGGCTTGTGTATGCTGGAAAAGAATTAATATGTTGTTTAACCTCGTCTATCTTGTGTTGGGACGTCTTATGTAGCGGTGTATGTCTTCCCCTCTGATCTTCATGGGTGACACCGGTAGTAGATGATAATTTATTACGAATAGAGCATGTGAGAAACTTTTCTGTTTCACCAAGTGTATTTAAAAACATGTCTTGCAGACTATTTTTTCTTGACCGTTAATATAAAATTTATATATGAATGTATTTGTCCTATTCTTCTTGTCACTTTCGTTTCCTGCACATCTACTAACCCTACAATAAATGCAACCCTCCGGTCATGATTTCCCAAAGACCAATATTCTGCAAAAATTATTTTTCGTTCTTCTTCAGATATCAAATCTTTACATTTCATACGACAATTATCTCTTAGAGGTTTTAGTGTTCTAGATTCTATCTTTACACCTGTTGCAGTAACATATTCTACTCCTAAATTTCTCTTTCGTTTTCGTTCTTTAACTTTCTTTATTGTAAATGGTTTATTCCCTTCGGACCTTGCATTATTACTTCCACTATTCTCATCATTTTCCGGGCTATTAACAGGTGTATGAACTGAAATCTCTTGATTAGTAATTGTTATATTTTCTGTATCCTCTGTAAGGTTTTCAAAATGTGTGTTGGTTTTTTCATTTTTACTTGAATTTTGAACCTGAACACTGGCAAGCTCACTATTTATTGGTATTCCTTCTAAAACAAATACAAAATTATGATCTAAATTTGATATTTGTAAACACAGATGATATTAATTTACTACTTAAAGTACTGTAAACATATAAACACAATGTTTAATTATTACCTTGAAACAAATATTGATCATTTATATTAAATGTATTAGAATAATGGTCACTATACGCCAAGTTGTTATTCTGTGTTTGACTATAAAATGCATTTTCCTGATTAGACACTCTGTTACATTCTTGTAGGGTTAGTTCTGAAACTGGTAAAAAGCAAACAATGTGCATAAATACTAGCCCAGAGGAATTATTAAAATATATTTATTGGTGAATTGGCCCATTCACTACAATCAATTATTACATCTTTATCGTCACAATTGGCGTTTGTAGCATCTTCTAGTTGCACGTTGTTTCTGTATTCTAAAATTGATTATAATAAAAAACATTTCATTAAAATTTACTAGAAACTAACCTGCTGTGAGAGAAATTCCGCATGCAGCCATAATTCTCTGCGTTCTTCCTCCTCTAGTTTTTGGCATTATTAAAAAGTATCACCCACTTATTACTTAATAGACAAACTGTTGTATTTGAGATATGTTTACAAAATTAATGAGGTTATGAAGTATTATCAGTATAGCTAATTTCATTAAAGGGACATGAGTGAACTTAAGGATAGTATCTTCAACAAAAATTCAATAAAAAGGTTATAAGTCGACATGTAGTCTCTGTTTGGTGACTATTAGTAACAGTTAAATTGATATAATTACACTTATATCAATATGAACAATGTCAATATAATATTCAACAACATCATGTCTACTTATACCGTTTTTAACGTAGCAAAGTTTGAATTCTTCGACACGCCTCACATTTCTATGGTATATAATGACTAAATCTTGGTATAAATGTATTTATGTCTTTTCAACTACTGAAAGTCTGTCACATTTTCTGCAAATGTATGTGAAAATCTCATTTCTGTAAAAAAATGAGTTATGACCTTTTAATTATATACCACAGAATTATTGACAAATTAGTATTTATTGAAAAACATATTTTGCAAAACCTATTATGCTCTTATAAATCCAAATAATAAAATTCACAAGCAGACGATGTGGTTGTTTTGTGTGATTTTGTTAACATTGTTGAACTGGTTTGTCTTCTTAACATCAAGAAGATAGCAGTACTATAGCTTATTTTATACTAATATAGGACACATGCTCTGGATTGTGAATACATGCCAGAACTCATTTTGTGGCTATACATCAGGAAATGTTTTCTAAAAATGTTTATGGTAATTTTGATGGAAATAATCGAGAAATGATCGAGAGAGAGAAACGAATGTCAGGTGAATACCGTACTAAACGTCGCTCGGCAGCTTTTCGTGTATTTAAGTGGTTTCTAAATGTGGATAAATTTTAAAACGTTAGAGAAAAACGATCTGGCGTTGAAAAAGTGAAAAAGTACGAGCAAAGATGCAAACTTTCAGAGAACGAAAACAAACTACTGCTAACTAAAATAGATGATCAGGAACAATATACAAGGCGAAATAATATTCGTATACTTGGAATTCCCGAAGAAGAAGGAGATGTTCAAGACAATTACGTAAAGAAAAACTGCCGGTGGCACCGGCTTGGGAGCAAGAAAGACCACCGTCCTATCATCGTAAAATGTATAAGGCATGATCTTAAACAAAACATGTTAAATAACCGTAGAAAGCTGAAAAATACCAAAATATTCGTTGCTGAATATCTTACTACTAAGCGGTATCAATTTTTTACCGCAATCCGTAAGAAGTTCGTGATTTATTGTTTGAGAGAGAATACGCGTTACTTTGCCTTAGTGAAACATGGTTGGATAGAAGTATAGATCATGATCTTTTGAGAATTGAGGATGACTCCTTTGTTAGGAATGAAAGAGGTTCGCGTGGCAGTGGGGTGGCTGTTTATGTTAAGAGTACTTTAACATTTAGAATATATAACACTAGCAAGAATACAACTGTGGCTTCTTATGAAATGTGGTAGTAACATTATTGCTGTGGGAGTTGGGTTGCTGCTAAGGACTCACTACTTTGTACTGATGTTCTGTCGGTGCCCCATTTGTCTGATCATGAATTAGTTGCTGCTAGCTTCGGCATTGAGTGTGGTGGATCTGGTTCTCGTGTATGTACGTGTAGAAGTTTGCATAATTTCAATTACAATGATTTCTTTAGGGATTTGCAACAGATTCCATTTCACTTTCTATTCTACATGGAAGGTGTTGACCAGAAAGCTTTCTTCTTAACACAAAACTTAGTAACGTTGATGAACCATCATATGCCCGTTGTAACTTCTCGATTTTCTAGGCCGCCGGCTCCTTGGCTGACTGACACCATTAAAGATATGCAGAAGTTAAGAGATAGTGCGTTGAAGTCGTATAGAAGAAGTGGTAGCACAGCTTCGCTTGAGTATTATACATAGGTCCTTGTGCAATTTGGTAACATCGGCAATAAAAAGAGAGAAACGTGCATACTTCCAGTATAAGATAAATCATGCAACGTCCAGTAAAGACTTATGGAAGTTTTTTAGAAATAGTGGACTATGTAAGAATAAAAATAATTCACTACCATCTCATCTTAAAAATCCTGATGAAATAAATAATTTTTTATACAACTGACTGCAAAAGTGCACTTTTAACGCAACCTAACCGGATTAAAAATTGAGTTTTATATATATAACATAAACTGACATAAGCGTGTTATAAAATACTTTTATCCTCGACTATTGTATGTACAATGTACCCATTATACGTCTGTTTGCTCGACCTTAATAATACCCATTAATCACTGCTGCAAGTTTATATCCAATAAAAATGCGACATTTCAATATTCGATATGGGCATGACTACATATCTGACAGATATAAAAATTAAACTTGACAGTTCTCTGTATCTATTTAAATATAGTAAAAATTAAAGAATAGTCATGGATAAAGTATAGTATAGTTATAGTATAGTTCTACTCGCGTATAATGGCTATTATTCTCTCGGTGATTTAGGCCACTCGTCTGCGGCTCGCGGCTGTAAACTTCACCTCGAAAATAATAGCCATCATTATACGCCCGTTGAATAATATACTGTTAACACTAATGCGAAAATGTTTATAATGCTAATGACAGTTACTTTATTGATGTAAATATCGATATACAGGGTGTCCCAAGTTGAGTGGCGTATTAGAATATTTCCTAAAGTACACCAAAGAGAGCGCTGAAAATTTGGTTGCCTTGGTTTCCGGCCATGCTCTTTTTAAATAAAATAATTTTAAAGATGGCCGACTTCCGGTTATAACGGAAATCGATAGGAACTTCGTTATTTTAAATGAAACACCCCATATATTAGTGGATTTTTGGATTTTACGCAAAATTTTAGGCCAACTTTCTTAAATAAACCTTATGTCTAAAATGCACCGTTTTTGAATAATTCCACTTTTTTTAATAATTCGACAAATCGTTGCTGGGCGTCATTCGGCATCTCTCAGACAACGTTTGACTTACAGCCTTCAAAATTTTTATGATGAGTACTAAGGTCTAATTGTAAAGCGTTGTTGGAAAAAAAGTCTAATATCTTACACAGGATGTTCAAAATACACTTGCCAATGTAGACAACTTCGTACCTTGGGAAGTCGCTTATTTCAAATGGAACACCCTGTATTTTATTGGGCCAATAGTTAGGACTTTTTATTCTCTTTTGATCTGTATTTACATTCCCTATACCTAACTCTTAAGGTTTTTGAGTTATTTATAATTTTTATAAAACAGACTGAGATTTGAAAAAAAAAAAGTTGCCATGAATTATAAAATGACATTTAGAGGGAACTATTTCACTAAAGCTAATTTAATACTGTTTATCAGTAGTTGTCATGTATAACTGTTGGATTTACACCTTTCGGAGTGACACTAAAGTAGGCATAAATAATAAAAACAGGTATGACGAAGACTATTATTTTTAATGTCAGATTAGAAAGCAAATACGATACTGAAGCAACAAATAGGTAAAAACAGCATGGTACATATACCATTTACAAGTAGACGAAAACAGAAACCTTAGTTAAATCGTTCAATATGATCTCCATTTAGATCTAGGCAGCGGTTTAAGCGACCCATCACACCATCTGTTGTAGCGCGTAAAATTTCGTTTCCCTGTAAAGTCCCAAAGCAATTGCGCACTCTATTTTCAAGCTCTGCCCTGCTATTAACAGGGTCGAAATAGACTTCATTTTTTATTTTTCCCCACAGATAAAAGTCCATTGGCGTGAGATCGGGCGATCTCGGTGGCCACGCCCAAGGCCCACCACGTCCTATCCAGCGATCTTCAAAAAGTTCAGTGATGCACTGCCTTACCCCATTACAACTATGTGCCGCAGCTCCATCAAGCTGATACCAGCAATTTCTGTAGACATTTAGCGGTAAGCTGTCTAAGAACTCCGTTACAACCGTCCGCAAAATTTCTATGTACATTTCTGAATTTAGATTGTCGTCGTAAATAAAATAACAACATTTGTTGCCCATCAAACAAGAAAAAACGTTAAAACTAAATTTATTTTGGAATCCTCTTTCCCTAATTACGTGGGGATTTTCGTGGGACCAAAAATGGGAATTATGCCTGTTGAACACACCTTCGTGAGAAAATTTGGATTCGTCTGTCCAAATTATCTTTTGTAAAAAATTTACGTCTTCTTGCTGGGCCACCATACGCATTTCACACAACTGCAGTCGAAGTAATCTGTCTGTAGGTTGTAGTGCATGCACAGTTACAAATTTGAAATTGTGTAGCTTATGGTTTCTCATAATCCTGTATATGGAAGAGTGTGGAATGCCTAAATCGTGTTCAGCGGCTCTGGTTGACGCTCGTGGAAACGCTTCAAAATAAGCCAAAACCGAAACTTCATTATCTTCATTCCCAGTAACCGGAGCAGATGTAGCTTTCTTTATTTTAACGCTACCAGTTGTTAGAAAATTGGCCAAATACCTTCTCAATTTATTTTCTGTCATCGGTGGTAGTTGAGGGTAAGTTTCATTAAAGTTTCTGCATGTTCGAGCAGCCATTCTGTTACACTGTCCATGAATAAAAAACAAATTTAAAATGTCTTCGTTTGAATAATTGTAATTATCCATTATGGTTATTATTATTATTATTATTATTTGTATTATTATTACTCAGTGTATTGTAATCAAACAGTAAAAACAAATTAAAGGAACAACTATTAACTTAACAATAACACTCTTCGTAATTATCAGATTAGTTTTAGAGTATTTGTTTTATTGGAAATGTCATTTTATGATTCATGGCAACTTTGTTTTTTTTTCAAATCTCAGTCTGTTTTATAAAAATCATAAATAACTCAAAAACCTTAAGAGCTAGGTATAGGGAATGTAAATACAGATCAAAAGGGAATAAAAAGTCCCAACTATTGGCCTAGTAAAATACAGAGTGTCCTATTTGAAATAAGCGACTTCCCAAGGTATGAATTTGTCTACATTGGCAAGTGTATTTTGAACATCCTGTGTAAGATATTAGACTTTTTTTCCAACAACGATTTACAATTAGACCTTAGTACTCATCATAAAAATTTTGAAGGCTGTAAGTCAAACGTTGTCTGAGAGAGGCCGAATGACGCCCAGCAATGATTTGTCGAATTATTAAAAAAAAAGTGGAATTATTCAAAAACGGTGCATTTTAGACATAAGGTTTATTTAAGAAAGTTGGCCTAAAATTTTGCGTAAAATCCAAAAATCCACTAATATATGGGGTGTTTCATTTAAAATAACGAAGTTCCTATCGATTTCCGTTATAACCGGAAGTCGGCCATCTTTAAAATTATTTTATTTAAAAAGAGCATGGCCGGAAACCAAGGCAACCAAATTTTCAGCGCTCTCTTTGGTGTACTTTAGGAAATATTCTAATACGCCACTCAACTTGGGACACCCTGTATATGTACATACATTAGCATTACAACAATTACTATATAATATGGATTCATTGGGCATCATCATTAGTTTCAATCAATCTTATCACGATCCAGTTTTATTATTTTAATAGGAATAAAAAACGTCAACAAAACTTTCTTGACGTTTCTAATTCTTAAATATCAATACGATACCATGACTGGCACCTCTGACTTGTGACACATTTTATTTTTGTGATAAAATGTCAAAAAAACTTGTAGAAATCCTAATTCATTTAATTAAATATAAACAGTTGTGTAAAAAATAGTGTACGATACACGTCTTACAAAAGCTGTTTTATTTCACTCGTAAATTGCGACATTCGCTAACGCTCGTGTCGCAAACTTTTAACTCGTGAAATGAAATCGCACTTTTAACACTTGTATCGTACATAACTATTTTTGTTATAGCAGTCCCGCAATCTTCTATGAACATACAGACCTTTAACTTATATTGCAATACTAAGTTAAACACTAATCAATTGGAATTCGTACCTGTTGATGAGGAAACGGTTAATTGATTTGTCTTTTCGATTAAGAGTAACGCAAATGACATAGACGGACTAAACATAAAGTTTATTTAATTGTGTACACCATATCTTCTTCCTTTTTTGACTCACATAATTAATTGCTCTATAGAGACTAGTCGTTTCCCAGAGTGCTGGAAGCACTCTCTTGTCCGACCTCTTCCTGCGACCTATTAGTGTTTTGCCAGTGTTGTCCAAAATTGCTGAAAGAGTAATGGAGAGTCAGTTAAGGCAATTTGTACTAGATAATATTTTTCCTTCTACTCAATCGGGATTTAGGAAGAACCTCAGTTGGAACTTGGCATTACTTAATATCACAGATGACATAATTAGAGAACAGGATAAGAATAATTTAACACTTATGTGCTTGCTTGACTTTACGAAAGCATTTGATACCACTATCCATTCCACTGGCCGCCATATTGTCTCATATAGGTTTAGTGCAAAGTTCTGTAAATTTATTATACGATTACCTTGTTGGAAGAAAGAAATGCGTGGTGGTCGATAGTCATGTGTCTAATTTTGTATACACAAGTTCTGGCGTCCCGCAGAGCTCGATACTTGGCCCATTACTGTTTTCCATCTATACTTCGGCTATGACTAACTGTTTTACCTTTTACAACTATCATTTGTATGCAGTTGACACGCAGGTTTATTATTCTTTTCCAGTATCCCAGTTAGATACAGCATGCCAACGTTTAAATACTGAGCTGCCTAAGCTTAGCTAATATGTCAAATGTCATTCATTACATCTCAATCCGCGGAAAACCGATCTAAGTCTTTTGGGTCCGAAAAAAATAGATACGACAATGATCTCCACGCTAAAATCAATATTTTTGTTGAGGGTGAAAGAATCGAAATAAAAGACAATGTTAAAAGTTTCGGCGTATTGTTGGGCTGCGACTTGAATTTTAAGAAACATATTAAGGTTTCCCTACAGCATGCTTATTCAGCTTTAAAGCTTTTATGTGTAAACAGGGCTCTCTTAAATGTAAAAACCAAAAAATTACTATGTGAAACCTTAGTTCTTGCGCAGATAGATTATTGCGATTCCTTATATCAGGCATCTATATCCTACGAGAGTGCTCGTAAACTACAAAAATTGCAAAACTCATGCATACGATTGATATATGGACGACGTAATCATGTGACACATAGGCTGTATGATTTGTGGTGGTTGAACATGAAAAACCGGCGCGTATTACACTCTGCCACATTATTTTGCGCAATTGTCCTCATTGGAAATCCACCATATCGTTATGAGAGACTTTCTTTCAGAAGTGATGTGCATAACCTGAGTATCAGGGGGGTTTAAGGGCATTCTTACTCCTCCAATTCATAGATCTGAAAATTTCAAAAAGTGTTTTCGTACCAAATATCGCACATTTATAATACCATACCACAAGAATTTAGAACTCTGCAGTCTGCCGTCTGCTTCCGTCGTAAATCATATTATTACTATTTGTTCCTAGCACAGGTCTAGTGTTGCTTTTGTTGGAACTTGGTATTTTATATTGTATTTAATATGTATATGAAATTATTGAAATACACTCATTTTTGGCAGAGGCAGCTACTCTCCCTCTTTAGGTTTACGCTTTAGGTTTAGAAAAATGGTTGAGTGGAAGAGCAGATCTCAACTTTTAGTGACGCATCTGAACTCCGCCATATTTCTTCTTATTATCAATTTTATTAATATAGATATGCTGTTCAGTTCTCGTTATATATTGTAATATTAGCTACTCTACAGGGATCTTTAATTGTAGTTCCGCGTTTACTCAATAGATGACGCTGTTAACTGTACTAATTTTTCATTTTCGATTGTTATAAATAGGACGAAATTTTCATATATAATATATTAGGGACACGGTTATATTTTATCTAAATACTAAGTCCAGCCAGCGGCAAACCAAGGGTAGATGAGAAAACACTGGCACATAAGGTATTCTTCTAGTTAACAACTTCTAATGTAAATTACAATGTAAAACAAAATTTCAACATCTGTATTGTTCGAATAATGAAACTGGACTCTAAGCAGGCTGTATCCTTGGATTCGCAATTTTATTTAGTGTAGTTAATTTTGCGTGCAATGGTACCTAGAACATAGTCAGAGTTACTATGTAGACGCAAGAAAATATATGATTGGATTTTAAATGGACATATGTATATATTGAAGATTATGATATTAATCAAGCAAGTAATATGGTTAATTCTCTGGAGATAATGCAATAAAAAATACTTGTTGAAATAATTGGAACGAAATACATCCATCAAAATTGAGTTATAAAAGATAAAATATATTTAAAAATCATTTAACAACGTTTTGGCATCGTCTACAACATATATATGGAAATTCTAGTTATATAACATGCATTAAATGCTTTTGAAGGTATCATAAGAAGATATATATAATCTATATATATTTTTTTGGAAAATTGTTTGACAAAAGACATTATATTTACAATATTTATATCCTTTGGAAAAGCCAGATACAAGAAATTCTCGTGAAAAATCCACAACCAGGACTAGATCCGTATAACCAGGGGCATTTCATCGAGGGATCCTTTAGGAAGATTTAGTGTGCGCATCTTAGATTATAAGCGATCTACAATAAAAAAATAGGTATTTATAAGTAGCTATCATAGGGAAACAAATTAGTGAATAAGACAATTTTGTGAAAAATAGTAGAATACAGCAAATTTATTTACCGTATCAATTTCGATCAATCGATTATCCCCTTTCTTACCAAATTCAAGTATGCATCAGTTAAAAAGCTGAAATAAGCTTAAGTCTCTCGAATAATAAACAAGCAAAACGATAACATAAACATCCAAAATAAGAAGAACAGTACGCCACTGACCACCACTGATTATAATGCACATCTTTTAGAAGCATTAGCTACCCAAAATAAAATCAAAACCTATATATTATTATATTATTAGAGTGTTGAATTCAAACAGTTTTTGAATTACTTATCTATCTATCTATCTATCTATCTATCTATCCATCTATCTATCTATCTATCTATCTATCTATTCAGTTAGGGTTGGACACCTATAGTCCAAGCGCTTGAGCTGCGTGCTCTTTGTACCATACCTATTGAAACCCCCATTTCCAGTTGAGAAGCTTACTGTCCTCTTTAAAGTTCAGTACCATGCCCACTAGAAACTTGAGTACCCTCGAAGGCTCCAGTAGATCCTTTCCGAAATGTTTCTGCCTGAATGGCTTCAATTCCTCGCATGTGCAGATTACATGTAAACTTGTTTCCTCCTGTAACTCTCGCATCTCCTGCACCAGGGTGCGCTCACCTGACCAGTGTTGCATAGATCCTTGCTTAAGGAACAGTGTCCAGTTATCAACCGAATAATGGTCTTAACTTGTTTTTTAGTGCGTCTAATTAGGCTAGAACTTAGCGTCCCCGTCCCCTATTAGCGCTTTAGTATGGAGTTGACCCTCATTCGACCTCCATTTCCTTATTCTTTCTTCATCTAACCAAGACCAAATCGCCCTTCTAGTAGAATCTCTTGTGATTCCACATACGGGTTCTGGTTCTATGAAGTGTTTTCTAGAACTCTCCTTGGCTAGTTTATCGGCTATTATATTGCCGTTAATATCCTCATCTCCGGGCACCCAGATTTGCATTACTTACATACAGTCGCACAAAAATCTTCGATCTATTCCACTCTGAAGCATATAGTGAGTATAAATCATCTATACTTTTATTTCGGGCTAGTGGTCTAGTGGCTTGTACACTTGCCTCGTAGTCCAGCAGTACCGGGTTCTCGAACCCCTGTGCTTCCTTTCTGAGTTTGGTTTTCTGTAGTTTTCCAAATTCCACGGCAAATGCGGAAAGATAACATCTTAAGTCGGTCTACAACCGCAGGCGTAATAATAACTCATGGCCAGCCGATGCCCCCTGTAATTGGCTAAGGCATGAATTATTATTATTATTATTTTATATGCCGATAAACCAATGAAACGGCGCATTGACGCGTAATATTTCTCTAATTGCCCGTTCGACTTTACAGCAAACTCCAATTCACGACCAGAATAAGTAACTTAAATATCATTTTTCTATATTAAAGAAAATACCGTATAAAGCAAACTGTTTGGTTTTTACAGATCTCTAACTTGCTCACATGATTACCACAAAAATCGGTCCATTCATAAAATGAACGACTAAAAAAGGTAGACATTGAAAGCATCAGGATGTGTTGTAGTTTTCGGTACTATTGAACAAGATCCTACATTTTATAGAGATTTAAAGTGATATCTAATCTGATAAAAAGATATAGAAGAGCTTGTTCAATATCGCGCAAATAGATGCTTTTTTAAAATGCAATTATTAACTCTAAAATACGTCTTTTGTCCTGCATGTTTCAACCGAAAAGTATATAGAAAAACGACTTGATCTCTAAGGCATTTTCAATCAATTAAATAGTTTTTTTTTTGCAGAAACGGAAACCGATTGTTATCTTTTTTATATACCTTATCTTGTTAAAACTCGATAAGCAAAAAAAGGAAAGATATCATAAAATACACAAAATCTTCCGTTTTCCGTGTACTCAGAATTAGTTATGCAAGATACAACTGTCTCTACAAAAAATTCCGGAAAAACAATATTTCGACTAGCTATTTTTACCAATTAGAAACGTGCTACAGTTAGCACTTTTAGCAGCTCTAATAATAAATACAAAATGTTAAAGATGTTTACATAATCATAGTTATTCTCAAATGCTGGTAATAGTTTTACCATAAAACGGATTTTATGATACTCACTAACAAATATACCCAATTTTAATAACAATAGCCATTAAAGTTGGCGCATAGCATCGAAAATAGTATCTACTGCATATATTTCAATATTTTCATCCGCTACCAAGCGTCGAAAGCCGAACAAATATATCGAATCTGTACCAGACAGTGCCTGTCGTGTCAGAATATTTTTCTTATATAACTTTCGTAGAAGCGAATTCATTCAGCCTACTGACACATTTTGTGAAAAGCCGGATTTGTAAAGGAAGTTCGGAACTGTCTAACGGGATTGCCAAAATGGAGTTTTTTTAATAGAGCCATCTCAAATCTCGCGAAAAAGTATGATATTTTTAAAGTGTCTTTATTCAGCGGCAATGTCGAGAGTTTCTCTACTCTACAGAAAAACTTTTTCAAGATTGATGAATACCAAATATAAAAGCTAATTCGAACTTCTTATTTGGGTAAAATTGGATGTGAGATGTATTATACTAATCCACCTCTTAGCTATGAGCTTTTACAATGATCTTTAGTATCTAAAACAATAGAATTTAAATGACCGACAAGTAAACGTGTTATTCTATTGGAAATAATTTCCAACTTTATGGATATTATTCATATCGATATTTAATTACTCAAAAGCGCTTTACTGCCCGAACAATACTGCGAATGTTTTATTTCCTTATACTAAAAGTAACACAACGGGACAATACCACTTTAGGGAGATTTAATTTAAATTGTGTTTGAAATGCATTGCAAGGAACTTGCATTTAGTTGTAATTCAGCGTGGATTTTGTTTGTAATTAAGAACGTAATAGTTCAGTTGTGTGTAATAGCTTTCGAAGCGCCCTCTAGACGATTCTGCACGGAATTTAAAACCAAGTCTAATGTATAGGTACAGTCTATTCCAAAATTAATGTCATCCCCTGCGCCGAAAAACACGTTATAACTGCTAATGCATATTAGATATTTGGTTTGCACCGCACTTACAAGATTAGTATTCACTAACGAAAAATCGTATTGGATTATGGGAAACAGTATTTTTATGGGTTTGTTTAGCCTTGGGAGCGACATTAATTTTGGAACAGACTGTATATACATACAGTACAGGATTGTAATATGAGTTACACTAAATGTACAACGTTGAGAATTTATTCGTAACCAACGACGTAGTTCTTGGAGAACGCGTCGAAGGAATAAATCACGCCTGCATAGCATTATACAAGCTCTGTTAATATAATTTAGCTACTAATTTTGTATATCTTGGTACACAAATTCACACGTTATACGTATATGAAAATTTACTTGTACTACATTGTGTACTGTTTATTAAATATAACATACAAAGTTACCACTGTAAAATAGAACTTTACTTGCAGATACTTTATTAAATTACACGTAGGTACACATTGATTGTAGTTGATTTCTTACTTATTCAACTATGTTATTTGATCTTCGTAATACAATATTCCTGTTTTACCCTCGTGTCCTCGTGAGTTTGCAATACACATATAACTTGTCATTATGAGTAGCTCTGTCTATCATTATTTTCTCATAATCAATTTCAATATTGCGAATATACACGATGATAGCGACCGTAAATATTGTACAAGGGTAACCCATTTTCGTTTGTTCGTTTTGTTTTAGGCGATTTTAGGGAACCTGTAGGAGATAAATAATGAATCAACAATTTGTCAACCACGTTCTCAAGAAATACTATATGTTGTATATATTTTGGGAATCGTTTTTCGGTTGGCTTTTCATTGAGAAAATATACAGGATATATGTTCCATATAAAGAAAAGTTATGGTTATTTAGGCCAAACGAAAAATAAATCGACACAAAATTTATGCCATCGAACGCAGCTTAAAAAACTGCCTCAAGGATCTGCAAACCTGTTTTTGATAGCACTCAAGAAAAGCGAGATATATAGCTCGACTGATTTAGCTAAAAAATATCGTGTAGTTCGAAAACGGTAAGAATTGGTTTGCGCCATTTTTAATTTCATACTGTTTTAAGAATAGTGTAATTACAACACAAACACTAAAGTTGTGTGCAACACATGAAATGTTTAATCTAGGTAGGAGTACGACAACACTCTGCACTCCGCCTACATAACGGCTACCCGTCATTATCTTTCCTATACGCACTGTAAGTTCTCCATGAACAACAACATTAGAAGTTTTCGACCAATCAAGATCGCAGCATTATCAATTAATCAGAAATAAGATCTTCATCTATTCCACACATTATCGTTAAAACCTAACGTATTGCAATATAAGCCGCGTTCGCAGTCAACTATCCACTAAACGCCTGCATATAGTTCGCGTACTTAATGCTTCTAGCTTACTCACAGACCAATACTATATCACGCCATCGCAAAATGAACCAATACACTACCTTTGTGGTCATTCGGAAACGGATATATTTAAATGAATTCAAATATAGGTATACTATCCTGGTTGTAAAATTTTTTTATATTGCTTTCGGTCCTTCCCCTAATAAAAAAGAAAAAAACAATCAGTTAGTAGTTCAGAGTTCGTTTGTTTCGTTTCGTTTTGTATATTAACAAAGACCAGTAATTATGTAAAAATATTTTTTTAATAGTAGTATTTAATTTTTTGTTACACAAATATTTTGATTCTTTTTAATAGAACACCCTGCTGATAACATTCTCTTTTACATAACTGTAAGCAGTGTTCCATAATATCAAACTTCATAGGATAATTCATGGGAAACTATGGCAATCGTTGAAAATCATGCCCAAAATAAAATAAATCCAATACAGTCACGATTACTGTAAAAATTAACGAGATGTACAAGATGGCTTCCGCGTTGGAGATTTTTTTACAACAATACAATCTTTCACTGTGAGCAGTAGAGAATTTTGTTCCAAGGTAAAGCTATTTTCTTTATTCTCATTTGTATTCGTTAACTGTTCATTTGGTGCAGTTTACAGTATGGAAGAAAGTAAATGTTTAATTTAGAAACGCAATATCAGCCGCAAGTCTAGTATAAATACGAAGGTTTTAAGCAAAATTTCTGAAGGTTATTGAGGAGAAATGGCTTAAATATGATTTTCAGTTTTTATCCATTCGAGATTTAGAAGCAAATTACATAGTGTTCGTTAACTCAATCGCTTTTTCTAATAAACAAGAAACCACTGATTTTATGAATGCCTCTAATGATTGCTCCTGGAATGGTACTAACGCCAAGACCGAAAAATAGCGAGGATATTTACTATTTGTTATTAATTATTACAAAAATCTTTCAACATTTTTGGAAATTCTGTAATCCTCAATCTTTATAATTTGTACTGTATTAAAACTGTCATATTATAAAACATATTTCAAGGCTTTTAAATGAATTTATTCTGGATAATAGCTTTCTATTAGCTGGAGTGAAATTCAAGATTGACCGACGACACGTATATTAACTTCCGAAATCTATTTAGGCACAAGCGAGAAAGAGGGCAGACATTAACCATGAATACACTGATTTCTAATCTCGTCGGTGATGATGCGAAACCAGCAGCAGCAGTAGCGGCAGCGTTCACGCATGACAAATAATCGGTTAACTCGAATTAATTGCCATTCTGTAATCTGATAGAAGCCATTCGAAATAATGGCCGCCGCTGCAATGCAAACTGTTATTATCATCGTTGATCTGGAATTAATTACAATGGCGAATTAGCCACTGCGACGCCCGAAATCGGAAATGGAGAACGGAAGCGCGAAGATTGACTGCTAAAAAATTAATCGCTTATTGCAGCGGAATCCATTATCAAGCTATTGATTATATACGGCAGATGATAAATTTTTACATCGTGATGATATTGATAGAAGGCGTAAAATTAAAAGAATATTAGATAGGCCGAGCTTTCCGCACATGTTACGAGTGATTGAGCTTTAAATTCAAATTTCCTCAACGCATTTCAGTAATTTATGTATTATGATCAAAATAATGTTTGTTTTACATATGAGAATTTCGACATTGTCTAAGTTTATACCTTTTTAAGGCCTTTGCAATTGTAAAGAAAAATTATAGAGTTAGAATCCACACACTACAATAGCCTCAAGTATAACAAAGCATTTGAAATTATATAGACCTGTTTTATTTAGTTGTAAGGTTAGTTGAGTTTTTCAAAAGGAAACTTAGAAAATACAATATCTGATACGGAATCATATAACTTAGTGAGAGCATTACAACCTTCCGTAACTTAGTTCCTATAGTTACGTCATTGTTAAAACGTAAAACTACGAAGTAACCTATATGCTACTATAATACTTGTAAACATAATCTATGCCAACTTCATGATGATCGCATATTCTTTATCATTTTTCATCTAAATTACTAGTAATTAGCTTCATGACGCCTTCTATGATCTTGTTTTTTAAGTTAGTTAGACTGACATTATTAATTGCCTAATTTTCTCTTCAGTGGAAGTATTGCTAATGTAAATTTCGCCCCTTTGTGGCACGTATGTGTTGCGATTGTTCTCATTATGTTTGCCAATCATTTTCCTCTGTGCATTCTGAAGTTCGATTTCAATGAATTGATATCACATAGTAGAATTTTATATTTTGCAGTTTTACCTTTTATTATTCAGTTGTTCTGTTGAATAGTCCCGAATATCATTCATCTACAAAACGATGAACATTTAACTTATTGTCCTATCTCGAATACAATGTTTGTCAGTTTTTTCTATTTTCTTGTGACTTAGGTTATAGTATACATTGGCATGCCAACGAAGTTTAACTGTAGTAACTCCTGTTGGACCTTTTTCCCAAGCACCACTCAATGGGTTATTATTTCTTAGTTAGCATTTTCAATATTTCATCCAATTCTTTGTGTCATTATGATACCATTTTCTTCTGTATATTCTATTACACTTCTTTTCACTTCTTCTAGTTTATTTTTTGTTGATACTTCTGAAACTATTGATGTTAAGTCTGGTTCTAGGTGGTATATTTCTTTACCAAGAAAAGTACCGGCGTTCTTATTTATTTCCCTGTTTTTTCTGTACCATATCATCATAGAGATTACCATTGGAAATTAAGGTTTACTGAAGCTGCTCAATATTCTCAAACAAACCGCAGTAGTAACGATGAGTGACAAAACTCGTTTTCATCTCCAGTCGGCAAATTTATCGATACTGGATTCTAGAAAAATTGCCGGACGTCTACTGACATCCATTTGATAGTCCTAAAAATCAGCTTTTTTTAAATAGTAGCGCACACTGTTACAATAAATTTCAAGCACTACTTCAACACACTGAATGATTTCCTCGCGATCATAACTTCGCCATAAGAGAATCAACATACGACGTATATTATTTCTACAAAAGACGGAATTTACCCTTTTAAATTATAAGTATTTACAAAAAAAAATTTTACTAAAAAAATTAATTTATAAATTTTCCAAATATTAGTTTTGGACTTAGAATATTACTCTAATTTTTAATTTTTTTTTAAAACTTTTCAAACTTAAAATTACTTAAAATTAATTTACCTTAGTTTACGTGTGTTAGTGTGTGTGTGATTTTGGAAGCTTGTCTTCGCGCGCCTAGACGGATGTTGGATCCTCTTCTTCGTTGGGGTAATTAAAATTCGGTGAAAATTTTGATGTTTTAAAGTACTTTTATTCGACGATTTTGTTTCTTAAGGCCCACGGTGCACCGGGGTAATTTAAAAGAATTTACGTAGAAATAAACGCTCTGTACGACGATCAATGCAAAAAGCCGAAGTTTGTTGCTCTCGCATGGCTTTTTATAGGTAATTCGCAATTGTCTCTAAATTTCTTCAGAAATACCTTTCGATAGTCATATGTCAATCACGGCAATCAACGATCGTTGATGGATTAATTTATGCACGTCCGGTCGGAAATTTGTTGTATACAGGGTTACCGAAAAGTTGTAGATTTTAATTACCACCTACTTTTTTCTTTTAAAATGCCCCTAACTGGCTGGTTTTTTCTTGCTCTGTGTGTGGAATTTAATTGTGTGCTTTTGTTACAATATTTGTGTGTATTTGTGTACAAAATAAATGATATAAACTTTATTAATTACCTTATAAAATATAATTGATATTATTGTGGTGCATTTAACATCTTTCTGTCTTTGTCGTTGACTGGACTTAACATAAGATCTCTGTTAACCAACACCTCCCTTCTGGGTCAGATGGCTACTGAGCCAAAACATGACATCGACTCGTACATATGCGAAGAAAATAGCGATGGTGCCAACTTGAAGAGTTGCGCATCCTCTATCATTTCATAGTGTTGAATTAGACTTAAATGAATGAATTTTAAACAAATACCTCGCATGTGTGCAATCATGTTAATGTTACATATTTTATAAAATAGAATTAAATTGAATTAAAGAAATACGCAGATCAGATAGTTGGTTATAGTTTCATGAATATTAAATTAATTTAGTGTTTTTTTATTTTCTAGATTACCTACAGCTGCTGATCATCTGTCAAGTGAAAAATGGAATTGTAAATGTAAACAGGGATAAAATGTACAATAACATTACAATATATTGACAAAATTTCTAAAATTGGTGCGGTTTCACCGTAGGGAATATTCTTATCGTCGTTTTATAATTTACGTTCGTTTGTAGAGACGAAGCAAGCACCATACTGTGTTTCAAATAGTTTACCTCAAACTATTAATCGATTTAGTATTGAGAAGCATACCATTTCAGATATGAATCCGAATTTATATCGCCCTGATAAAAGATGTAAGCCACCAGAAAAACAAGATTTATAATTTCTTTTGACAGCATTATACTACTTTTAATAAAGCCGCGCTGACATTTTGCTCTCAACAGCGGATGGTAGGCCGATCGGAAACCAATTCTCAGAGAAAAACGTCGCCGTCCTCCCGGCTCCTATCGTTCCACCACAACGGTAGTCGACAGCCTAACTACTGCGGCTATCGACCCTATTAATTATGTTACTGATTGAAGAATAAGTATAATATACGTCATGTTAGAAAGTAATTTTATATTATGTATTACCTTAAGAAACTTCACTATATACACACACAAAATAAACTTATTTGTAAAGCAGAAATCCAGTACAAAAGGTAAAATATTACCTCTTGCCAATGTACCTCGAAGAAATCCCCACAAATATCCGTGCGCTTAACCTTAAGCTACTCGTACTCAGTACATCGACATGATGTTTAATTAATCATTACCTACAAAGATTTTGCAAACTAAATATTAGAAATGAGTCTATGGACGTACCACATGTAATACTCTATTCTTTGCAATTATATGGTAATGAAGAGCTACTAGCGTTTACAATACGCGCATGCCATTTATAAACCGTTTCAAACCGATTCAAAGTGAACCTTACCACAAATTCAACGCTATGTATGGTTAATATAATAAACGTTGTCACACATTGTTTCATACGACTGCGTTTCTCGTAGTTGTTCAATCCCACCAATTATTCATAACAGACACCCAGACACGTTCCAAAAACTGTAATGTTTGAAATCGTTATCGTTATTGTTAGTATTTAGTTTTTTAACTTACTGTAAGCGTTGTATCCACATCTTACATTTGCAATAAATATAAGAGCACTTAAGAAATTAGAACATAGCGGCAGTTAAAATAACAATCACTCTCAAAATAGGAGCAATTCTATATTCCATTGCTTGCAGCGCAAATGAAACATTAATGTAACTTAATAATCGTACAAGACAACCATAAAACATTTTCATACGTCCTATATGCGTACATTTATCAAATCGTGATATATGAAATATCTACGCGAGATATATTTTTCACGTCTAAATTTAGTTATTCAATATATATGCATGTATGTATGTACATTTGACTTAAAGTACGACTACCTATATTGCGAAAGGAAATAAGAGCTAAGAAAGATCAGAAGATGGATATTCAGTTACCCTGCACTCTTGTGTTAATAGTTATTACCTATTTTAGTTCCTGGCAATATTCATTAGTTATAGATTTTAGTTATAGATGATATTTAGCGGAAACATGCCTTAGACGAAGTAAAATAGTAAATTATAAGAATTAATTTTACTGAATTTAATAAAGTACTCCAAATGGCACTAGAATTTTTTCTTGTTTTAAAACTAAATAGAGTTTGATTTATAATTCTAACCTTCTATAAACAATATCGTTAAGGAATACATATATTACAGAAAAACAGTTGTGAAAAAACGCGCTAACAGATTCCGTAATATTTTTAAGTCTCTTGCTTCTACATACGACTATTCATACCCATTTTTATTCTCATCCTGCAATGTGTACATTTCATAATCTTTTCTGTTGTTTCAGGTTCCCAACCGCCTGTGGCTTTCTTCACAATTAGCGCAGGAGTACTTGTCGCAGTGATTATACGGTAACAACAAAAATTATAAAACAATAATCCTATGGGAGGCTTAGAGAGCTTCTGAAAAACAATTTTACAATCATACCACATCTAAAATTAAATAAAAATAATCAAGAAAGGAAAATAAAAATAAATATAATATATAATATTAACACGGTGTACATAAAATAAAATTGTATATACTTCCAGGCACTTTTATGTCTAATAAATCTAATAGTGACGAAGATAAGAACTGACATACTAAATCATGGTCGGTATATTGCTACAGTGGAGCGAAACAATAATATCGCAGAAATATATTAGTAATATGATGCGATAAACAATTTTTTATTCGACGAATACTAACTGACAGCATCATAATAAAATTTCTAGAATCAAAACGAGTAACAAACTAAGTAATGCAACTAAGAATTATATATACACACGTAGGGTAGTGAAAATTAAATGTATATTTTATAAACTTTGGAGAAGGGTATTTTGTGATAAATCAAAACAAAAAATGCGAAAATATAACTTGCCGGCAAAAGACGCAAGATTTAAAAAGTGTGTTAAACAAATGAGAAAATATAACGAATAAAATAGATTTCTGTGTATAGTAATTTATGAACTTGTGTTTTGTACATAGTTAAAAATAACATATATAAAGTAAATTAAATGAAAAGATAAATAAGTGTACCTACAATCTATTAATTACCTATTAATTTGTTAACGATAGCTAATTCTAAAATAAAAATGTAAGTCTGAAACTAAACGATGTCTTGTCAGACCTAATCAAAATAAATATGTTTCATTACTGTGTCTTTTTAACAAGAAAACCGACGAATTCTTATCTTTTCTTTGTATGTATCTTTCATGAAATTTTCCAAAGTAGCCGATAAATTGGCTAAGAATGAATAAATTAGAATGTACGGAATCATACATACATATAATTGTTGTAACACTAAAGAAAATATTTGTTACCCAATGTACATCCCAAGCTACAAGGAAATAAAGATTTATTGTTAAATTATTACATTGTGTTTTAATGTTTTAATTTTTAACTTCAATAATGTGGTGCTTTACTCTTAAAAAGTGCAGAATAAATGTCCGAACTTATTACGAAAATTCATCGATAACTAGTTCAATTTTAGGTAGTAAAATTAAAAAGAAAAAAATGTAATGTTAATACAGCTGAAACTACTTTTAGGATATATGACAACGTGACAAAACCCTCCCATTACTTCAGCAATTTGTGACAAACTATCTTCGACAACGAAGCGATGTATCTATCAGAGTTGTTACGTCCCGAAGTAAACTATTGCATTTGTATACGTAAGCTAGCATGCCCCTGGTAAATATAAATGTGTGTAAGATGTTCTCCCAACAGGATAGTGCTAGTTGCCACTTTACGGCGGAAACAGTAAATGTATTGCGCTTAAAATGTCACGGTCTTGTAATTTTCCCAAATGGAAGAGTGAGTTGGCTAACAAATCTTATTATTTAACAATATTAACTTTAGGATTGTTCTAAGATAAACTGCACGTAAATAATGCTGAGACAATTGATGGCAAATTTAAGGTAATCAAACATTATGAATAAGAGCCATATTATGTAAAAGGAGATGAGGCGCACATTATATTATTATTTTACATATAATTGGTGCGAAAGTAGGAAGTGTACTTTTAAGGATGCATTACAACCTAAATTTTTATAAGGTTTTATAAGAGCTTTTATCATATCACTATAATTTACCCCTTTTCTATTTCCCAAAAACTGCGAGCCAAGTGGATTCGATAGTCCCTCAAACTTTTCAACTTCAGTGATCATATTTTGTACATGACAGCAGGAGTACTGCCGATGGTTTTAACGAAATTTTTCATTAATTCTTGTTTGATATGTAACGAAGGTCTATAGACAATGAAAATAATATGCTCATGTTATACAAAATGAACATACATGATTAAGCCTGATTTTATCCACAATATTTCACAAATGCAATACATACAATAATCAGACGATACCTATTCGTTGAATACCAACCTACAAACTACATCCCCTGAACTATTTTCTCAGATTTTTTCGTTTATCCTAATTCCAGGTCGAAAAATTACCCTCAAATTAGTTACTGAAATATATACATATTTATGCATATACATATGTTAATTTACATTTACAAACATTACATGTTTAATTTTAAATTGTAATATACATATTCTTATGATATTTCCGTGATTAATTAAAATTAGTTAAAATAGTATATTACGCACTGATAGTTTGGAATAAATTGTCAAAATTACACATACATGTAACGCGACTCACGGTGAGGATAACAGAAACATTTATGAAAATAGGTCAGGAGAGAATGAAAGAGAACAATTATAATCAAAAAATAGAAAAATCAAAATTTTTTGAAAGAAGAAAAGTTTATAATGTTTAAAATTTTGAGGCAGTATTACAGCACACTTGTTCAATGGTGGAAAGAATTCAATTTTTAGACAAATAGTGAAGGCTCCGAAGTTTCTAAGGAAAAGTCAATCACATACAAAATACAAGCATAGCGGATATATATAGAAGAAGAGAGTGGTGCAGCTTTTGATATATTTTTTTACATTTTAACACGCCAATTTAAGGCTAGAGATGGTGGGTTTATTTCTAAGATAAATTTGTAAAGTGGTTAATACACATTGTTGTTTTTATATATCTAATAAAATAGCCATGAGTTCCCACTTAAAGTGAAACAAAAAAATTCGGCTCATCTACTGGAACAGGTGTAATTCAATATCGTTCAGCTTAGCAGCTCGTTTGTGGGTTGCTGTTTATGCGCATTAATGATGAGTAATTTACTGGTCAATTCTACTAGTACTGTACAGTTTTACCACCAACCAATGTGACCAAATATCCTCTACAAAGAAATACACATAAAAATGTGTAATAGTTAGTTAGTTTAGCTAAATTTACACATCTGTCTATTTGATTGACACACACAAAAAATTTAAAATTTACACACTTTTTTACAATGTTGGTTAGAATTATACAATGCGCCATATTTCATATTTTTCGATTCAGATATGAACGACCCGCGTTTAGATCATACTTACTTGGCTACTATAATGGACCTGCACAAAATTAGTACATACTATTTGAGTTAGCTCATTTGGTTCCATCATATTTCCTTTTATATGACAATACACAACCGGACAAAAAAACGTTTTAAAATATTTTAAAAAATTAAAATAAAAATCATAGGAGATGGAGAAATTTCTAATATATAATCGAAAAACTGTATTAAGTATAATTATAGATACTCACTCAAGAATTTTATTAAAACACAATATCACAAAGCATCAAGTTGATATGCACTGTATTATAGACACATTTGTGACAAACAAGCAAGTTCCTTCTTGTAGAAAAGTATATATTAACCTAATCTACATACCTTCCAAACTATCACATTAAGATATTAAGCACTTACCTTGATACATGGATTAACTTCTTAATAAATAATACCACGCCTGCATAATATCATGATTACGTCTGACAACTGCCTACACCTCTCGTCATTATTAAATGGAATTCGAATGTGGAACACATTAGTAAATTAAATCAGTATTTGGAAAGACAACGTAATTAGATTAAACATGTTGTGAGCTACAGTAGGAGTTCAACGCTATTAAACGGACTATCACCATTACTGAGATTCGTAACACAATAAATTTTGGAAAGCTTACATTTGCATTGTACTGTTTGAAATCTGCTTAACGTTGGCTGATATATACACACAAAGAAAAATGTTCTTGAATTAAGAAAATATACTGTTTTACCCAAATATTTTTAATGATAGAATATTTTTGTTTTGATTCAAATACATTCATTCATTCATTCAGTTAGGTTTGGACACCTATTGCCCAGGCACTTGAGCTGGGTGCTCTTTGTACCATCCCTATTGGGGCCCCCATTTCCAGTTGAGAAGTTTACTGTCCTCTACAAAGTCCAGTAACTTGCCCACTGGAAACTTGAGTACCCTCGAAGGCTCCAGTAGATCCTTTCCGAAATGTTTCTGCCTGAGTACCTTCAATTCCTCACATGTGCAGATTACATGTAAACTTGTTTCCTCCTGTAACTCGCATCTCCTGCACCAGGGTTCATTCACCCGACTCGTGTTGCATAGATGCTTCCTTAAGGGACAGTGTCCAGTTATCAACCCAATAATGGTCTTAACTTGTTTTTTACTGCGTCTAATTAGGCTTTCAGAGAACTTAACGTTCCTATCCCCTATTAGCGCTTTAGTATGGAGTTGACCCTCAGTTGACCTCCATTTCCTTATCTAACCAAGACCAAATCGCCCTTCTAGTAGAATCCCTTGTGATTCCACATACCGGTTCTGGTCCTATGAAGTGTTTCCTAGAACCCTGCTTGGCTAGTTCATCGGCTATTATATTGCCTCTAATATCCTCATGTCCAGGCACCCAGATCAAAGATGCCTTGTTGTTTTGTGCCAATCTATTGAGGTGCTGTTTACAGTCTTTAACCAGTTTTGATCTGGTAAGAGGATTCATAACTGCCTTGACAGCGGCCTGACTATCAGTCATTATGTTTATTTTCCTCTTCGTGCAGCCTCCTTTGGATTCAAATACATTTTCTTGGTGTAAGTAAAAGCGTTTAATACAATCCAGATTATATTCGTTGTAAAATAAGTATTTGATCTGAATCATTTCTCTATTTGTGAAATAGCTGAATTGGAAATTTTGAGATTATATGCGTGTATGAAGCGTTATACGTGCATTCGACTTCAATCCTTTTATCTGCGTGCACCATTTTGCAAGAATTAGATACATATTAGTTTTTTATAGTTAAGGCGTGGAAATTTGCAGTAATAGAAGTACATATTTAATAATGGATTATGTGAAGTGTAGTTTAGCTTCATGGGAATTGGAGGAATAATTTCAACCAAACGTTGTACTTGAAGTAAATCCATTATATTCTTACATTAAAACAATGTTGTTTTGCATCACAACAATTTCCTTAGAAAATAATATACTTGTGATAACACTATATAGTTTTGCGTATATACAAATACGATATTGTTTTGAACTGAAACAGTCTGTTTTAACTCAAGATAATATTTCTCTGCGTGTACCTCATAAATAATAAATAAATAAAAATTACCTAGAAAATGTGTGCAGCAAAGAAATAAATCTCACATAACGATCTTAAAAGTTTTACTAATTCCTACTGTTCGTTTATTTACCTCTTCTTGTTTTAATCTTATTTTGAATCCTCATTTGCGTATTTTGCGCTCTTCGCGAACAATATTTAATTTGTGTTATTGTTTGTAAACGTTATTGCAGCTGTAAAAATGTATTAAACCAGAGAGATTACCAATAGTATAAATTGCTAGTTACAAACAGTAACTTTCAATTGGTGACTGTAATATAAAATATATAGAGTAAAAATAGATCAATTATGCAACACATAAATATTTGGCAAGTTATTTTTAGAAAAACTAGTGAACTTACGAAAAAATTATAACAAACAAAACAGAAAGCAATTCTAATTAAGCAGATTGTTAGAAAGTATTCGTCGTAAAGAATAGGTGAAAATTAAATTCAAAAATATATAACATTAAAGTATAAAAATGTTGCTAACAAAATTAAAAAATACCTGAAGAAGAAACGTAGGAGTATCAAACAGTGCGATGTAATTAAAGACAGACGACGATCTGAATCATTGAGAATACATTGGAAAGAAAGACGATTTTCAATTGGGGTCTTTGAAATTAATTAATTTCTTAAATGTCATACCCTATACAAATATAAAACGAAGACATAATTTTTGCATAGTACACAATGGACAACAATTTATGTTTTATAAAACTTTGCTGTTAAATATAATTTACGCAAATATCAAGTAAAAATAAAATTAGAATTATCACAAAATACAAAGAAAATATAATCTACTAAAACCAATACCTACAGGAGATACGAATTTAAGATTACTAAAACAACATGTTTCTGTACTGATGGTTAAGAAAATTATTATGCTTGATATTTAAACTCTTCACTTAAACTAAACAAATACGGGTAAAGATATTGATATATTTGACCATATTGCTTAATAAAAGTCGTTCAAACAAACATTATTGTCATAAAAGTTGTCTTATTTGTCAAATAAATTTGTGCAAGTAGAATTCACTGGCTAAGTGTAAATTATATCAAAATGTGTCTAAACTGAAAGTGGTTCATCATATAATCTCTATAATTAAACGCTTGTTTCTTTTCGCTAATTAAGAGTAATTGTTATTGATAATTAAATAATTACTGTTATGAGAACTTCTGGGTTTTTATAGTGTTATAGTAAAGGAAATGCGAACAATACAAAAATAAAACACAAGTGACAATGAAAATACAAAAAATATACACACCATACTCAAACTCGACGTTTCACCGCTAATGTAAGTGGCTTCTTTAGGAGCAAAACTAGGTGAGGAGAGCCAGAAGATCACGGTAACTTGACGTGTAAACCAAGTTAGAAGCAAAAACCTTCTGACAGGAGTAAAAACTGCGTGAGGAGCGCCAAAAGGTTACGGTAACTTGACGTGTCAACCGCGCTAGATGCGAAAACCTTTGACTAGGAAAAGGTGTATGTACGGGGGTATATATGCAACTGCGCAAGGAGACGAATCAGTAAGCGTAGAGTAATAATGCGGAACAGTGAGCACAGGAGCAATGAAGCGGAAAGGACGGGTTTCCAAATACTGGAGAGTGGGTAACCAACATCACGATTGAGATTCTAGGGATGTTTCTGGATCTCGATAGTTTCCCTTACCTTTCGTGGAAAATAGCGTTGAGACTTGCTTACAACAGGTACCTAATCAAAACAAGGTTTGTGGCCCATATCTATAAAGTGTTCGGCTAAGGCTGAGTGTGCTGAAGAACGCGACTTAACGTAGGTATCGTTGGTGTTCTTTGATTCTAGTTTGAATTGAACGTCCTGTTTTGCCAATGAACCACAGTGAATTTTAAAAATGCGTTTATGGGAGAGAGCATGACAAGTGTCCCTGGACGAAGGAAGAATTTGGTAGATTTTATTTAAAGATGGGCTCAATATTTTGTTGGCAGAGAATTCTACAGGTGTGATCTTTAGCGCATGAATGTAGGGGAGAACAATAGTAGCTGATTACTAGATTCTGGTGCTACCTTAGGAAATTGTGGGTGAATGTACTTATTTATATCCCTTTGTATGTTGCTGGGTTTTACATGTTTTAATTCTTTCTTGATCTTCTCGGGCTGTGCAATTGAGATTTCGCGGTGTACAAGAGAGCCGATCACTGATTGCTTTTATGATAGATGACGATGTGAGCTGGCATGAAGATATCGATCGGTATGTGTGGGTTTCCTGTACACGGAGTGACCTAGATGACAATTTAATAGGCGAGTAACTAAGATATGAAGAAACGGTAGAGAACCGTTCGTCTCAATCACCATGGTGAATTTGATGTCGGGGTGTTGGTTATTGAGGAAATCCAATATATGTAGTAGGTAGAGTGCTTTATCATGTGACCAGATAATGAAAGTGTCTTCCATGTATCTTAACCAAGTTTTGGGTTTTAAATTTTCATATTCCAAAGCAGCAGCCTCAAACGCCTCCATGAATATATTAGCTAACTGTAGAAATTGGGGAACTCATAGCGCCGCCGGAGGTATATTGATAGTATTTTCCATGGAAAGTAAATACGTTGATGTAAGGTATTCCTCCACTAACTTGGCTGAGTCTGGGGTTGGTTGTTTTGGATCAGTGTACTATACCGATGGAATCGGTGACAGATACTTTTGTGAAGAGTGAGGTAACATAAAAACTGACAAGAAGATCTTCAGGCTCAATGGTGGTTTCAGAAATAAGTTTAACAAGATGCAAGGAATTTAAAATGTGAGAAGTGGCTTGGATTTCTTGGGCAACATCCGTTTTAGTATGTCAGAAAGAATGTCGGAGGATTTAATTCATGAAGAGATTTTCCGTTCAAATTTCGAGGTGGCATCACGCAATAAGGGGATGTAGCTACCATCTTGCAAGAGATCTGATATTTTGACCACGTACCGGAACTTTTTCAGAATGGCAGTTGCGTTTCCTTTGTCAGCAGACAGAATGTCTATATTTTTGTTAGCGCGGAGAGAAGCTAGGGCAATACGTTCTACCTTGGACAAGTTTGGCTAAGAAGGTTTTACAGAAGAAAGACATTTGATTGTTTCAAAACGAATAATATCGGCATTTTCTTGTGCTGATATTATTCGTTTCTTTCTTTCTGATCTTTCTGATATCCCATATAATTACATTTAAACCTAAAACATCAGAAGTACCTATAAAGGGTGCCCGAATTTCGTAAGGGATAACATGGGTAACTTGTACTGGGTAATAGGAGTAATTTAGCTCTTTAAGGGGGAATTTATTTCTGAATACAATTATGTATCGCATGATGTGGAAACTTCAAAATCTATGTCAGTGGTATATATTAGATGTAATATATTATGAAATGTTTATTATCAAGCAAGAGCTCAGTAATTGACAGTGATAATAAAATAGGTATTTCCTTATTCCATACCCTGTCAAACCACCATTTTTGTCGAATTAAATTCGAATTTTTCAATTCATATATGTATATAAGAAAGATAGTGCTATAGTAAACTTTTTCAGAGTAATTAAATTCCCTTAAAGAGGGCGCCTAAATGAAAATTCCCCTCTGAAAAATTGCATTAGACTTGAAAATAATATATGTGTATGCAATATACTGTCTTCAACTTGGACCACATTGTCTGATTTGCGGACAGGATAATTTATTACGGGTGATTGTTCGCAAGCAATATTCTTGTGTCCTGCATGCTACATGCGGTAATAGCGAAGTGCTACAAACAAAATTAAATTCTTTTAGCAGTACATCAGAATATAGTGACGTATTTTAGAGGTTGGCCAAATATCGTTCAAGTTCTTCTTCGCCATGCTTAATTTAATGATATAATTATATTTAAACTTGATAACTGCAGCTTAACATTTACTTTACTTTTTTTAATAAAACATAATTTAAGCCGCTGTAACCAAGATTAAATACCACCAATATCGTATTTTCAGAGTATACGTAAGTAAACGAATTTCTGCTAGATTCAGATAGCTTTATAGGAATACGTCTACAGTGACAACTTGCTTTAGAACTAGAATGCGAAGTATCTTGGGCGAGATGTTGTAAACGTTGAGACAGTAATCCATGATATCTCAGTTTATGTGCTGAAGTTTTCAATTAATCGTAAACACAAACATATTGGTTCATATAACGATTCTGAAGCCTATTCCTACCTACATATTGCTATTTAGTTTGAATCGGAACCTGAAACATACTGCGAATATTATGTGATGTGTCAGAAACATAAATTCAACATGGTCAACAAACGCTAACAACAACAGAGGATATCAACATTTGAAAAAGCTTTACGCAACGAATTTGTGGAACTACACCAGAGCAGACCACCACTGAACAAATTTCAATATCATTTTGTCGAAGTCGCTTTATATTATCTGTTACTTTTTCACAATGTTCCTATTTCTAACCTAACTACCATTCAATATTGGAGGATAAAGGTACTAAAAGACGTCAATCCAATTCCACGAGAAAGTGAAAGAAAATCATCTGAGTCCATTTAACAACAGCCCCGGATCAAGTGCTTCTTTATTAGGGACCTAAATGCCATTACCTACTATATGCGATACTGTATGCAATTTATTATATATAGAGTTTGATTCCTCAAACCGAAAGTCATTGAGGTAGTGTAATCAGATCTCGCACATGTCAGATACTATAACGATGAAAATCTACGTTCTATACTACATATATCAACGAAAAACACATTCAGTAAACGATTGCGTATACGACGTTAGTATACGCAATCGTATAGTTTCTTTGCAGTGAGGTAAACAGTGACAGCAATCGCTACAAACAAATCGTCAGTGTAACATTAATACACTTTCAAGTTCGAACTTTCCAACTAAATAAGAATATTCGGCAGTTCGATTTCAATCTAATTCAGCAAAAGTGCATTATTGTGTTTACAATTTCCAATAAAAGTCAAAGTTATTTTGAGAAGTGAAAATCGTAGCTATTTCATTCAAAACTTTGCCATCGAAATAGCGAAGAAACCCGGGTATGGCCACATTTAATAATAAAATCTAGTTAAAAACTGTGCGAAATGTAGACGGAGAAGTTTTCAACGTGTATACATAAATAAAAGATAACAGACACACATACACATAAACACGGTCAGAGTTAAAGGACGAACGCGGTATAAAAGTACAAGAAAAATGAAAAGAAAGTCTACAGCCATTCTCGGAGTATACTCATACATAACTCGAAACTTTTCTGAATTACAGCGCTTAAGAGATAGTTGCGGAATAAGTTACGACTTACGCGGTACTTTTCGGGTGTATAAATTTTGTGATGATTTTAATCTTTTCCCTTTGCACACTTTGCGTAACTGTTAGATTGCTTTCGTCTGCAACATCACCTACACACAAGTGTTTCGTAATTCAAAGATATTTTCTTTTTAAGGTGGAAGAATGTGGAAGAAATATCGACCGTACTATGTAAGGTAATAAAAACTATCGGGAAGCGGTATATATATAGACTAGGCTAGTATATAAAAATATAAGCATAAGCCAGAGATAATTGAAAATTTCACTTTTCTGTAGAATTATGAGATATATCCTTCTTTCAACCAGGATAATATAAATTCAAAGAATGTTTACATCTTAGCCGTACCTATATCAATGAGCGGCTAGTACTGAAAATGTCCAGTATCATAACTAATTAGCTATTTTATTTTAACCTACATATGTTTTTTGAAGTATCTTATATATAATTTCACCTATCTATTGCAATAATTTCGTATTTTATACTTACTTTTAGTGGACGTACATTTTAAGCAAACAAGACAATTAAGTTTATGCTGTTAACACTGATTTAGTGCTCTCATTAAACAGTAAATCTAAGTACTATCCGCTGATTAATATTGAATACATCTAAAGTAAGTCGCAACCACTAAGCAATACTGTGTACGAGATTTATTTATACATAAAATTTTTGTAATGACTTGAACCTTTATATTCGAATCTTTATATTCGAATATCATATTTTCGGAACTAGAACCAAAGCTTAGGTGTCTCTGGGAGCTCTTAGATTTGCGTCATATCTCCACAGATATGTTAACACAATTTTTCTGTGAAAGTTTAGTTGTGATTCTATTTGATTTTCAGTTTTGATGTGTAAACACCAAGTTTTGTCCGGTAATGTCTACCCTTAGGAAACAATTATTTGGCATCATTGCACCAAATACCAAAGTCTCTCATGGCGCAATGAAGGTAACTTCTTTTGGGTGTCTGGTAATTGCCGTAGCATGCTAACTAAAGAAGCGCTTCCTTTTCCACATAGCTGTTCGTCACTATCCAAACATAGATAAGTTTTACCCTAATACAAATCAAATTTGAATAAATAACTTGAGAGACTCATCATAGTCCATGTTTTCTTCTGGCACAAAATATTTTAGAAATGTATGTTTCAATTTATCTATTAGGGAGCGAATTTTCCATGATTTATCGTTTCATACTTGCTTATTGTTGTCTGCTGATTTTCTCTGATTGTATTTTCCTCCATTGAATTCCAACTCCGGTTTGAAGTCTTAATAAAATTGCCTGGCTGGTTTTATAGCCGTTCAAAATGAGAGCTCCTACAGCACATTTTATTTCCACAGTATTCCTGAAAAATGCATAATTTCTGCTTACAGGATAGGTGACCAGATCAGCATCCCAAAATAATTGAAATATCTTCACTGTGCTAAAATTTGCAAATTCCACAAAATTCGAGGCAGGTCATCGAAGTCGCCAGATATTCATCAAAATCCATATACTTAGTATTAGACAAAAGGAATATTGCTGTTTCATTTTCCTGTATATTATCGTTGTTCTTCGTAGTATTATTATCATACTGCTAAATTTCCACCGAAGTACATTGCTGGCGCCCAGATAGTCTATCCAAATATCCGCTATTATTTTCTTGTCCGGACTCAGTCTAGTGGTTCTATACAGGATAACAGCTTGAACTACGAAAGCCTATTGATAGCAGAAGGTAGTGGGAGTAAAATTAAATGTATCCATTTTAGTATTGTCAACTGTTTACCACCACATGTAATGTTTTGTGATATCTTTAATATTAATGGATATATTGAGCTTTGACGCACTAATGCCTCACCCTGTATATTGGTCGAAATATGTACTTAAAATTAGCAAAAATTATATCGAATAAAAATATTTATTTTTCCTTAGATAGGATAAATATAATAATTTTGATCTAGAACACTTACCTCATGCCGCCTTTACTATTATTTTTATCTATCTATTCCTTATCCATAGTAACCAAAGTAAAATATGTAATACATTTGCTTCGGTTAAAATATAAATGTCCGCATTTAAAGGTAGCGTTTGACATATTGCTTAAAATGGTTAAAACTACTACGAGGATATAGGTGAGTTGGATTTAATTTATACTCTCATTCGCCAGAAGGTAGCACTAGTTTCGTAGCTCTGCAAGCGTTACCTAAACGCGTCAGATTAACATTTCAGCGGCGAACGTTAGCTTCCTGCAGGGAAAAGACTGACTGTTAAGGGAATTCCCTGAATGCTCGTATTGTCACTCGGTTCGCGTGGTACGACAACGGGGAATCTGATTTTCAAGGTCACAAAGGTTAATTACACTCTGAGCCTTCTGTCATAATATACGTTATGAAAACTGAACGCGTACTTAATCCGCTTTTGCTGCTCCCAATACGTGCTCCATACACATCGTATTACAGATCAATAACTACATTAACAGACTCGCATAATTCAGTTATAGCAATGTTAAGCTATTGCAGGTAAGTATATGACATTATCTGTTATTATTAAACTTGGCGAATTCCGTACACATGCCAGCGGCTTACGCATGCAGTTTTGCATTTAATTTAAATTATAAGAACAAACATACGCACTATATTCACCATGGGACGATTAAATGAGCGTATCGATTGTGGTATATTTATATACGATAGAACTGTGTACTAATTTGCAATTCAAAGTTGTTATTCTATTCCTCTATTCTTCCTGGTATTTATATCTAACAGAATTAGTCATCTGTTTCCAGTTTATATAAATTTACAGAAATATTGAATTCAATTTATTCGTTTCTTTATTAACAATCTTATGACGTATGCGTTAAAAACCATTATAAGTAGGAGATACTAAGTACACAAAAATGTTTCGCTTGCATGTTATAAAAAGGACACTACCAATAAAAATACAAACAAATATTTTAATATTTCCTTATTCGTTGAAGAGACCCGTTAATACACACAGCCTCTCTTTTTGCTAACAAACTGTCAGAGTCAAAGCTATGTTAGAAAATGGATTCACAAGCCTTAATAAACACAGGTTGTCAGGAACATGATCCACAGAAATCGAAAAAGCAAATATAGTCTAGTTACGAAATAAACGGACCAGATATGAAACATTTAATCAGACTATATTATAAGAAGGGCTACATTTTGGCGCCTTAATAGCGAATTGCGTACACGCTCGAACACTGTAGGCTTATTACTTTCGTTTGAGAGCATTGAGTAGTTTTACTTCTATTAACGAGCTGCAAAGATTGTTGGGGCCATTTCCTCCTATCTATTTATGAGACTAAGTGAAATCTAAAAAGGCTGATGTGTGGTGGCTAAGCAACCATATTATACAAATGGACATTTTAAATGATTCCTACGACGCGACGTACCATATGTTAATAGCAAACCTATATTGGTGACCTCTTCGACGTACTTCGTGTAGATTTTTCTCAGCCCCCACTTGCACATCAGGACTATTAAACATTCATTTCTTCGTAAACGTAGCTTCATCGGTAGAAAACATAATTTTAGGAAATCAGTCATTACGTTGTATTTTGTTTGCAAACCATCTACCACTAGTACCGGCAAATTATGAGGAAACAGTGCTTGCACTTTATAAATGCAAGAGTTGCTCATGTAGAATTTTTTACAACGTAGAAGTACTAAGTCCTAGAAGTACATAAACAGGCGTTTATGCAATACCTTGAGTACTGCTTCTGGGATGGTTAGTAATAATATCCATTTTCCTGTTGCCATGCTAGTAGATGCATTACATCTTATTAAACACTTGAATTTTGCAGTTTTGGGAATTCGCCAGTGTATTGTTATAAAAGACTTATAATGTGGTTGCTATCTTTACGAAAATAGATATAATAAGTAACAATTCTACTACAACTAAAATATATAATGTTTCTGATACCTGTATTAGCAAATATATCAGAGCTGACGAAAATGATCATTTATCTATACCGCATTGCTATCGCATCTCGAACCCTTTTCGGAGTGAAAGTAAGATTAACCATAGTTTACAAGTTCGTTAGAATTCTCGGTTTACATTTCGCAAGAAGGTCAAAGAGATGGAAACGTTTTCGTTTACTCAAGTAACAAATTATCATCCATCCTTCCTTTAAAATAATTTGAAATATCAATAATTAAAAAAGTTTAGTATAATATGCTCATGGTTCCAAATGACAAAAGAACACACAATTTGAAAAAAAAACGTAGCGATAATACTAATACAAATTAATGTGAATTTAGTTACTTAGCTAGTAACATCTAGCTTTACAGTATTTGAACTACTAATGTTGAATTAACTAACGCAATTAACTAACGCACCTATGGATCTAAAAACCCCGAAAGAATTAATGATAGCAATAACATCGTATATACCTTAGTAGCAATCATGTTTATTTTTCAAAACAATTTAACAGCCCAAAACCAGTTTGAGAACACCATAACTATAATTTGGTATAAATTTCAAATCCCAGCAATGTCGATGTATCAGAAGAATACCTGCTCATTTAGATATTATTAAGAATATATAAATTAATTGTGTAGCTTAGTTATTGAAGTATTAGTAGTAGGGGGTCGATGGCCGCAGTGGTTAGGCGGCTGACTATTGTTGTGAGAGGTGTTGTGTGAGGTGTCGGGGTTAAATTCTCTGGAGAGACGGTGACATTTTTTCAGAGAGTTTAATCCCGGATCGACTTGCCATTCGCTGTTGGGAGCAAAGTGATTAACCCTACAGTACCTGTATGCGGTCTCGAAGACCGATGCGATACTAAACCAATTCTTTTGAAACGGCCGAAATCCCCATCCCACTGTCCATTGGTGTAGCTTCACAAATCGGGTTTCTTGACATTAGTGTGGTAAAACATTTAGATACGATTAGCCGTTTGTGTTGCATCTGTGGTTTATGTCTGTAAGACCGAAGCGGGTAGTGGCGTTCTAACATTTTTACATTACAATTAGAGGTGTATGTTTTTAAAAAGTGAGTATATTTTTTTTTTTTAATTTGTTATTGTTTTTTGTATCGCAATATTAAACTAAATATATAACCCGATTAAAAAATACATTTCTGACGTAGACATTTCATCAAGGAACTTACTATGGAGATGACCAAACCACATCTACTACATTTGAATTTGCAGAGAATTTTTCAACCGATGAAAACTCGTATTCTGGAAATCTATGGTGTAAAAGAATCAGCCCATCCAAGCGGAGAACCGTTACAAGAAAGGGCCAGATGCTACTACTGTGACAGCAAGAGAAATAGAAAAACTCGCTACTTCTGTAAAAATTGCAACAAGTTTATGTGCCTAGAATATATAACGATAGTGTGTAATTGTTATTATGAAAAATTTACAAGTGACTAAATATTTCACTTATTCTAGGTGTATTTTAGTAACTTGTTTTGCTTCAAAATAATTTTTTTCTTGTATATCATTTTATGGTTGTGTTTAGCATTATAATATTAGCTTTTCATGTAAATAAATCTTATAAAACATCAACATTTAGTAACTTATTTAATAGAATATTACTATTACAGCTTGAAGATCTCGCCTTTAAAATATCATCGGTCCCAGAGACCGAAACGGGTTCTGACGCCTGGAAAATTCGAATGGGTACTGGAGGGTTAACAGCGCGGCATCATAAAAAAGGCGATATGATGCTGTCACAAAGCCATTTCAACACAACTTACACACACTAAACTACACCGCAAGAGTTGCAGTGATAGCCAGACAAGTAATACAACTTACGGAGTCACTGCAACTAAGCACCCACCACACATTAAAAAAAAAAAAAGTACCTGACTATAATAATATATGGAATATACGAACTATAAAATAACCATCGGCTAACAGAATAAAGAAGTTTAGCAGACAATGTATTGATTGTAACGGGACGCGATATTTCTATTTAATTTTATTAAATATTAATGTGATAAAGAAAACAAGTACTTATTGTATATGTATATTAGAAATGTTATTTTATTTTAATTAATGCAATGCACCTATTTGTATATTTCCGTAACTGTATAAAATTATTTCTTTGTCCTATATTCATAATAGTTTAAAATTGTAATAGTTTTTAATGGGTCGATGGCCGCAGTGGTTAGGCGGCTGACTATCGTTGTGACGATAGGTGCCGGGGTTCAATTCTCTGGAGGGACGGTGACATTTTTTCAGAGAGTTTAATCCCGGATCGACTTGCCATTCGCTGTTGGGAGCAAAGTGATTAACAGCGCGGCATAATAAATGGCGATATGATGCTGTCACAAAGCCATTTAAACACAACTTACACACACCAAAAACTACACCGCAAGAGTTGCAGTGATAGCCAGACAAGTAATACAGCTTACGGATTCACTGCAACTAAGCACCCACCACACATTAAAAAAAAACCGACAATGAGCAATTAGGTGACTTCTGGTGAGAACGGTACCGGTGTAGGAATTCGAGTCTTCTCCCCGCATAGACTACTTCTTGTTCAATCGCCAGAGAGTGTAGTTCGCTTCGCAGTTAATATAAAAGAGTTTGTCAATTTAGGGCCAGTTAGTGTTCTTGTTTTATTATATTTGTTTAAATGACCAGTATCAAACAAGGCAGTGGTTACTGGGACAGGCCAGCACGTAGCCAATAAATAAAATACTGGTAAAAGAATATACAAGAAAGGACACGCCCGAAGCTCCAAGACAAAGCGAAGAGAGAAGCGGACATATGGTGGAACGAAACGGCGTCAGCGAGCGTACGCGAAGAAAGAAGTAACGTAAAGGTATTTGGCCATAAAGTTATTATTTTGCATTAACACGAGCTCGTAGCAAATAAAATTGTTAACTATTAGTCTATATAAAATTTGTCGTTGTTGTTTGTTTAAATTAATGTCTATTTAGTTCCGTTGTGGGTTCGTTAGTAATTTAATCGTGTAGTTGTTAGATTAAATTAAGAAAGGTGCATTTATTATTAATATTTCGTTCATATGTTCTAATATTGTGTAAACATTATTCATGCATTTTACTTAATATATTTATTATTCGTTTATTTGCTGTACTTTCATTCATTCAGTGACAAATAAGTCGACATATTTTGTGTTATTAATTATTGTTAAAATATTATAAAAGTGTGTAAAGTAAGTACATGTTTTTCTTTATTACGTTAGAGCGATTGCAACCGACAGTTTTGCTGGTCAGGGGAATCAATTTCTTTATTTCGGTATCAGTAACGTCCGTCGCTGTGGGTTCACAGTAGAATTTGTTCATATACCGTGGCGCCCAAGATTATAAACACGTATTAGCACATTTTATGACCATTTCATGACACTGTTGCGCACAATTAAGACCGTTCTATTACAATATGGTGCCCAACGTGCGACCATTCTATTACATGATTTAAATTATGATGGCGCCAAAATAATTTGTGAAGAGTTTAACTAAGCTTTGGTGTACTTGGGAGGGTGGAACTGCACATGTAAACATGAATTTAGAATTATAAAAATCAATTTTCTATCGTTCCATCATATTCAACATTTGTGTTTCATTTGACGCTCAGGATAATTTCCTGTAAGTTAGCACTACATTGCACTTTGAAAGTAACAACAATCCTACTAGAGAAGTTTTAGGTCGGTCAACGTTGCATAAATCTTGCACTAAGATTGGAAAGTGTTTTGTAGAAAGATTTAGATTTTATAACATTACGACTTTGTAATTATCTAGCAATTTGGCACATACCCAATAAATAATGCTCTCCTATGTCTAAATTATTTTCTTCCTCTATTTAGTATGCGAAGAGAACTCCGTCTTTTGTAAGTCGTAGTAGTATGATACTACTGTCCCCTTCTGACTGTATCGTATAGGTAAATGTTACCGACGCAAGGGTAGCGCGTCTTGGGAGTAGTTTATGATATCGGGGTCCAGCAACAGACACATTGTGATTTTAATCATATTATTATGTTAGTAACTAATTGTATTCTATTGTTTTCTATATAATGATGCCAATGATTTTAAAAATTGAGTTTTAAATCACTTAGCGAAATCACTAAATTAAATTGATAAATTTGATTTTCAATTAATATTCAAAGACAATCGGTTCGAAAACATACTCATTGATAATTATTACAGTAACGTTACAACCGTCCAGATTCTCACAAAAATCTGAACATAATACGGTTCGATTAAATCATGTGCAGTCTCTATAGACCCAAAAGGAGAAATGAAAGCGCATTCCTAGCTTTTTTATTGTTAGCGAACCTATCAAAAAACCAATATCAATCGTAACTCAAAATATACATCTATAATTTTTTTACTCATCACCATTAATACATTGAAATTGATCAATAAAGAATTGCATAGATGAAGCTGCAGTAAAATCAAAAGAATTACCAAATAGTTTACTAAAACTCCAATGCTAAAGATTATGTAGTTGCTACTAAAACTAAAGGTTATATACACATAATTTATTTGAGAACGTATTTTTAAATCACTCGTAAACAACCCTCACAGGGAGAATTTCGAATATAGCAAATAGCAAAGGATAATAATTGGTTCCGTAAGAAATACCAGATGCTAGATAATAAGTATCAGAAGATGGAAGATGAAGCTAGTACTGCATGGTTACTGCACAAAGATTGTGGGTATTACAATCGCCTGCTGCTATGTTAATAAGGTCCACTTACTAATTGTTATAGTAGCTTCTGAAGATAAATTAACTTATACTATATGTATCTTAACGGAATATGGAATGCTAGTACTTATTAGATATATTAAGAAAACGTTATTTTTTTATTTCATTTAATTAAATGCATGTGATTGTATATATCCCTAAATGATACTCCTATATAATTTTTCTTATGTTAAAATTTAGAACGTATCAATAGTTAAAATGTAAAGAAAAACTTCAACCTTGACTAACGAACATATGGTATTTCTATGAATGCGTCTGTTTATAGCCGTCGAGTGCTCTTTATTCCTAATCCCGTGTAAAAACCAGTCATGTGACAGAATTTACCTCAATGATGAGGAACGGATAATCGGGACTTCCGTTTACCCTCCGCAGTGTCTAGTTCGCATCGCAATTGGTTTTATTTCTTTATTTTTGCTATTTTGTCAATTAGGGGCAGTTTAGTAAACTTATAATTAGTTTATATTATATTAAAAAATCAATATAACAGCTGTGTTCACCGGTGAAGGGCCGGCACGAAGCTAATAAAAGTACTGATTAAAGAAATTGCAAGAAAGAAAACGGCCGCACCCTAAGACAAATCTGCATTGAAGCGGCGGTTGCGACAAATCATCGAAAGAAGCTAACATTCAACGAAGAAGGGATCGGCGTCCACTAAGGCGTACGCGAAGAAAGAATTTCCAATGGTATTTGGCCAAACGATAATGTCATTATTCAATCATATAAGTAAATATCAGAGCACGTAAGAAAAGAAGTAATTTAGCTATTATCAAAAATCTAAAATTTACAAAATTGTAAATAATAAATACGCTGCATTGTTGGCAAGATCTCATTTTAGTTGTATTTAATACTAGTTAACCTTTGTTGTTCTTTGTATTAGTCGCGTAGTTGTTTTATTATTTCAAGGTGGATTTAGTTCCTAAGGTTTGCTCCGGTATTTTTTAATCTTGTTTATATATGTATATACATATTTATCTGTTTTATTCAATATATTTGTTATTCATTTACTTGTTGCATTCTTTCATTTCTTTATTTGCATATACAGTACAAATCTTGAACCTATGGTAGGGACTCGGCTTAATCACGAACAGAATTAGGTCGATAACTTAAAAACCATAACAGTTAGAGTAGTGCCTTCCCAGACTTTTTTGCAGAAGATTCCATGCTCTACAAAAAAGGTGTTAAAAGTTTTTTGCTATCTTCAGGCCTTAAGCCTACGTCTGCAAATAAAGCGATAATTAGGGTTATTTTGCGATATTTTCCCTTTTTCTGCGAATCCAGCTTTAATCATAAAATATCAAAAAAACTTGTAAGACCTTTTTTGTAAAACATGAAATTTTCTACAAAATATCGAGGAGAGCACTATTCTAATTGTTATGGTTTTCAAGTTCTCGAGCTAATTTTGTTCGTGACTAAGCCAAGCACCGACCATAGGTGCATGATTTGTACAGTATAAGTTTATGTCTATTGTGTTATTATTCAGTGTTAAAACATTTAAACCTCCATCAATTGCACGTCCTAGGAACGTATAAAGAAAAATCATAAGAATTTGTAAAGTAAGTACAGGTTTTCTTTATTACGTTACGAGGCATTATTATCGCTATTTTGCTAGTCAGGGGAATAATTTCTTTATTTCGGTATCAGTAACGTCCATCATCGTCAAACAATCATCACTAAACACTTTAACCCACTAAACACCATATTATCGCCTTGATAATGACAGCATTGCTGTTGAAACGCGTCGGTGTTTTAGTTAAAACTTGTTTGGTGTTTAGTGGGTTAAAGTGTTTAGTGTTCTAAGATGGTTATATTAAACTATTTTTAACACAACTCTGTTAGTCTTCTTACCATGATTTATATAGCTAACCTCGTTCTAATTTTTAAAATTTACTGGATGTATCGTTGTACGACATCCGTTCTAAATTCTGACTTAAATGCAACTATGTTGTACATGCTGTTTCAAAATAATGATCTACCAAAAAATCTTGAGTGAATTCATGGTGTATTCAGTTATACAAAAAAATAAATTAATAATTATAATCATGTCTTTATTTTCCCGTAGTTGAAGCATTTACAGTAAACAAAACAAAAAAGAAATACATATGCACATAGGAAAATCTTGAGAGGCAGTTCAGATGAATGACCATGGCCACTGGTCATTCATCTGAACTGCCCCTCAGGATTTTCCCATGCCCTCTGCTCTCCCACTGAACCCTTTATTTTAAAAATAAAAAAAATGAATTGAAACTATGCCTATAAACTAGATACTTATCCTAATATCCTGTAATGAAACGAAACTAATATAATATTGAATAACTTGCGCAGAAGTAAATAACCAAAAATAATATATTAAACAATATTGCTGTAAAAATTAATGTTGCTACACGGCACGCTTAAAATTGGCCAGACTCATAGCCTTTATTCCCTCTGGAGGTGAAGTATATGAATAATATATATCGTAAGAAAAAGATCGTCTAAATAAAGTAGTTTTAGATGTCGGTGGGATTATGAGGTTCTTATTTCTGATGTTAATATTATGGATATCACATATATATCGAACTTTATTGTAGAGATAAGGAGGAGCCCTGTCAAGTAGTATTTTATGAAACAATATGAGTGACTGCGTGAGTGCAATATCTGAATGTGTTATCGATGGTCAGACCCAAGCTTCTTGCTTCAGATGTTATAGAGATAGCAATATTATTGATTCTAACATCTAGATTATTTCAGCATTCTTTTACGTTGCCCTCCCGCCCAAATAAAGTAGCAGCACTTTTAGAAGGATTGATCACCAACGCATGCCTAACGGAAAATTCATGTAATTTATTTAAATCGGAATTTACTTTATCGATAGCAGCAACAATTTCATCAGGCAAAAATGATAAACACAGTTGCGTGTCGCTAGCACACATTTGAACGCCACAGTAATTAAGACACTAGGCAAGGAACTAGTGTAGACCGTAAATAGTAAGAGTCCCAAAATTGAACTCTGTGGAACCCCCCGAATTACAGGAAGTGGTGACAAAGTTTGTTGTAGTAACTTCACACATTGTGTACGATTGCTTGAATAAGAACAGATCATACTAACTACAGCAGTATTACAGCCAACCGAATGTAAAATTGAAAGTAGTATACGGTGGTCGATAGTATTAAACGCCCTACTGTAGTCGAACATCACCGAACTGTTTAATAATACTGATATCTATTTACTATTGTATGGGCTGACATTTAAAAAAGAATTTAACACTTGTATGTATTTAGAAGGCGAAGAAAAACGCCAAAAATTGAGCAAAAATAAATTTGTTTAATGCATATTTGTTATTCTTGCGACAGTTTCGGTGCACCCACACCTTTCTCTAGCAATCAAAAAATCTTATTAAAGGAACGTGTACGGTGGCCATACCACCATACACTATATACAACACATTTATAAAAATTAAGCTTAAATTACATCTTTAAGAGTGAAGAATGTCAACATATTATTTAAATTGTCTACGTATTATGGCATGGTTCTTTAAATAAGTTGTTGATCGCTTGAAAAAGGTTTCGCAAAAATAACAAATACGCATTAATGAAACCTATCTTCGCTCACTTTTTTACGTTTTTCTTCACCTTCTAGAGATTAGTTAAGTATTCTCTTAAATTCTTTCGCTTACAAACGCTTACATATTCTAAACCACAGTTAAGTTTGGTTTTTCCTTGGAAAATTTTCAATTTTCAACAAAGAGAAATGGTAACTGTTCCTGTAAATTTCGAAATTCTGGTTGAACGTAAGCAAACGTATACCAATTGTTTAAATCCTCTTCTCTACGAGACCACCATCGGAGAAAAATATCCTACAAAATACCAATCAATCTAGACCCAGTTTGCGTTGTCCACGTAATTATACTACGCAATCCCATACCCACTGCAAGGGTAATCACCTCAGCAGATAAAAAATTACAGCTATCTCAAAGATCATATATTGAATATGTACATAAAACGAAACAAACTAGAAATTGGTAATACCAATTGGCAAACCAAAAAATTATGAACTAAAATCAATTCGCAGTAGTTTTTCTCTCAAAGTCTCAAAGAATGCCTGTTAACTAGTATTACTCCCCCTTTTGAAAAATTCTAACAAATTGTCAGTAAAATTTCTCAATTAAAATTATAGTATGCAAATGGTATTCCCAAGTAAGAGGTTTCTAGATGCTTCAAAAACTTTCCAGGTGCTTAAATTTTTGTATTTGCTATTGCAGGCTCTTTCCAAGTAATAGGAATTTGAACATGATACCAAACCATCGGATAAATATTACAAGTCCACTTTCTTTCAATTTCTGTCACTGAGAGATTTGAGCTTCCACGATACTTCTTAGGGCACCGATCTGTAACAAAAAAGGCGAAATATTATACAAGTACCTGAAAGCAAACTGTTTGGTAGTTGTAAATGGGCACGCATGAAGTACAATATCTCCGTCTAGCAGCAATGTCACCGTTATTGATTTAGTAATTGGCCTATCCGTCATGTCACGCATGAGTTTCCTCCACATACTAAACAATATCTTATGAAGTGACTTGCAGATAGTTACTATCATCTACTTACAAATCACTGTTAGACATACTGAACGCGATTTCAAGGCGGTATGTTAGACAATCATATACGGTCAATTATTTATTATACAGCATGCTTTCAGAGAAGACCATTGAGTCGAAAAACTATAAAGGATTGAGCATATGACTAGTCTACCTAAAATTACCTCCGGGAAGCTTAAGAATTCTGATTCTTTTAGTATTTACATTCGCAATATATTACTAGTGGCCCAATGGTTCTAGAATATGCATATGATATGATTTTCACAATACATGCGCTTTTAAATATTATTATCAATATTGCATAGCCCAAATGATACAATGATGATCACCTGTGCGTCTCCTCAGAAATATCTTTGGCAGTAATTTTCACTAACATATACGACTAAAATTCAACAAACTAATGAAACATTTGAACAGGTAGATCCCTTTGTCAATCAGGTCAGATAAGGTCAATCATACCAGCAAAGATTAAATGTAATTCGAGCCGTAAAAGAAACCACAACAAGTATAACTTCCAGCTAAAAGGATAATGTATGGAACCATAAAGTCCTTATCAACCAATAACCTTGCTGATTCCTGCGAGAAATTATTTGACAATACACTTTGTCACAAATCGAATGATAAATGAAAATAGAGCATTAAATGACAATGTACAAGATTTTTTTAATTACATGAAGAAGAAGAATTATAATAAATATTCCCAACCAAAGCTCAATATGTTCCATATGTCAAATATTGCTTTAACAAGAATATTATTGTAAATATAACTGGTAAACAAACTTCATTTTTTGCTGTATATTTTGTATTTTCTGTAGTTCCCTCATGGTGAATGTGTCTTTGCAAACTAATTGTATATAATTTATGGTCCCAGCCTCTTTTTACTTTAAACTAAACTCATAAATTTATTATAATATCCTCTATACTGTAGGAAAACCGTCTAAAAGAATACATTTCTAGTCAGATTTAAAACGGAATTTTTAAAAAGTTTGCGAATTAACTTCACAGCTAATCCGCATATTTTCAAGAGAACATTGAATTTCATTAATTATTTTAGAGCAGTATTTTAGTCTAAATAATAAAAAACAAGAACTGAGATTAACTTTTCAAAATACCACATATACAATCTGTATTATAAAGAAAGTTTTAAAAAGCGGAGCTTAAATATGTCCCCGCGGATAACAGCTGAACAACAAACAAAAAAAGGAAAAACATAAATCTCACGTCTCAAGTGTATGCCACAAATTTTCTACTTTCCACTTTCGCGAACATTAACTTATACATACATATCTACATGCAACATGTGTTTACTTCGAAAATTATAACTGCAAAAATTAAACGGGGATTTCCACATTTCAAAGAACAAATGAAACAGAAAATTAAGATAATAGCAATCATCACTAATTACCATATCCCAAAATGGACACAAAATACCTTTGTGGCACCTTTCTGAACGTTTTTAACACTTGGTTTTCATTGCACTGAAATAGCTCTGCCTTTCTATGTACTTCACTACAGTATAGGAAATAGAGTACAAAAATACAAATTACAAAAGAAGCTCGACAATGTGCAATGTAGTCGAAATTGATGAAGCTCGTTATTCTGCTTCGGCAGTCTGCTATGTGCTGATAGCAAAGTTTTATATTGTTACTACTCATCTCCTCTATACTATAGCGAACTTAAACAATACAAGCACCAACGACATTAGAGTAACTTGGATATTTGTTGTGCTAGCGGAAAGACATTTTTAGAACGTAGAACTTACTTATTGTACGTTGCGAGATTTCAGTTTAACTAATACAAAGATGCTTTTTCTAGATGTTTTCGTTTCATAACATAGACCTCTTCTTTTATTAGATATAACGAGAATTGTTTATCTGTTACGTGCTAATTTGTTGCCTTTTGTTTCTAATCTTTTATTTCGTAGGTAAAATAGAAAAGATATTTGAATATACTGGTGTAGCTAAGGTACGTGTAACAATCCACTCTTTTTCTCACTGAACAGTTGTGAACAATTTTAGAGATATTACAACAAACATTCACACTAATATATTATTAATAACATAAAATAAGTGTAAATACAGCAGTGTTAGCAACTTAGATTTTTTTGCTAAAGCTAGTAGATTGTATCTGGTAAGTTAATAACAAATACTAATTTAAAATCATATTTTTGTATTTTTCTAATACATTGAGGCAATTAAATTATCACAAATTATGAGCATAAATACAAATTATTAGTACCATAATTGTGTGACTGGGAAGGAGAAGCTAGACGAGAGAATAATAAATATTTATAACATGCCTATAAGTTAGATAAGTGCTACGCGCAACATTCACAACCACAAATCACATATAAATAGATACTTGACTCCATGGCTATCATACGATGTTTTTTGAGGGGGGTGGGTCGTCGCAGCGGTGAAGAGGGATTTTTATGCAAGCAACACAATTCAGAACTATGTTTGAGTATCTAAACTACAATTCAGGCGGAAAAAATATACATAAGAACACGAGAGAGATAATTCGGTACTTTTTTGTCTACCGCAACAGCAAATTTACGTGAATGCAACAGTTTGTTCTTCTTTCAGTATTGTTCAGTATTTGTAATGCGTTTGTGCCAAGTGTATGTAGTTAACACGCTTACATTGACGGTTTAATTTTAATCTTGTAGATACTATTATTTATTTGTATTTGAATTGTATTATTTTTTGTTAATAGTTTTATTTTTTTTTATTTGTAAGATACTATATAAATAGTGATGTAAAAAGAATCTGAAGAAATTGGTGTGCTCTTGGATACGCAATCGTAAGTAAACAAATATGCGAGTGTTAAATTAAATATTTTAAAGGTTGAATATGTTTTTTTCAGTTTAATGATTTCAAACCGATACATATAGATTTCCTATTTTCAATTGTAATATATGTATATGTATTTGAATTATAGATTATTTTTCATTGTTGTGGTATAAATTTGAACTTGTAAAACTGCTGTTACTTTGTAATACAATATTTAGCAATTAAAATGTAGAACTTGCAATATCCGGCATTCTTTTTCTCAAAGCTACCTGAGTCAGTAATCTACATATATATTTAAGATATATAAAATCATTAATTTGTTTTGCCAGTTGTGTCGCTAAAAGAATGTTTCGTGATACTTATAGAATTTGCATGTTAAACGCATTATTTCCATAATTTCAGAACATTTGTATTATTGTAATTGTATCTAAAATTGAATATTGATAAAAGCGCTCGTACTTGTGTAGTCTTTGTGTTCAAGACATGGAATAAGTGATAAATGTGTTCCGTTCTTCCATACTCTTAAGCATGGAACATACTTGCACAAACTTATGTTCTAGCAATAATACACGGTAAGTATAATGAGAATACTAATACAATATAAAAGTACAAAAAATCCAAATAAATATACTGCCGACTATACATAGCAGTATTACAGGTTGCATATTCACACTTCCCCTTCCGTCTACCGCGGAGCGCGTCAGCGCTCTGACATGGGTATGAATTTTCTTATTGAGTTACGAGTCTATTTTATGTTGTCTGTGTTCACAACACCGCCATAGGAAAAGTGGAAACTAGCGATTCAAGACAAAATATTTATAAGATATTTGCAGAATAACTCGCTCTTCAACGTTATCAAACTAGTTTGTAATTAATTTACTTGTTAACTAATTAAAAAACATTAATTATAGAAATATATGATAAACTCTTATAGACTGTAAAAATATAACAGAAACTGCATTTACATTACATGACAAAGCCTCCGTTATATTGTTTTTCGCACGGGATGTAGAACGAGGTAAATTGTAATACTATTGAGGGCGCAGCCATAAAGCAATCGTCAGAAGCGCACACATCGATTTAAATTTATTTCACGATAGAAAGGAAAAGACTTACATCTTTTGCGAATGCAATAATGATATATTAGATACGGATAGACAAGTGTATAATATAACTTCATATATGATCTTTTTACTACTTGCAAATAAAAATTTATTTTATTAGTGGTGCGAATCAAAGCCGATTTTGTGGATGAAAACCCGGTTTTAATATGAATTTAATACATTTTTTTTAATTCCGGTCTGCATCGCTTTCGATTTTCTGTATAACAATATATCAACATCAAAACAGGTATCGTAACCCCGGTTCAAATCGTCGAGTTTAAAATCGATTTTTAAAATCGATGTAATATTAGAAGAAGCTATTAATAATCGCAAAGGTAAGAAAATTCGCTTGTAGTCATCTACTCTATGGAAAACTCGTAAATTTTTTCTCATACAACAAAATGTAAGCAATTCACAATTATTATATTCACTAACTAAATTGATAATTCAAGTTCTGACGAAAATATATCTCCTTCTCCCCTAATTTTAACCTAATTACTACAATTTCTCCAGAACTTTATAGTAAGCTCTTCTTTTGTAGTAATTATTTAGCGTAGCTAAGTTTAATTCATGATGTAAATAATAACGTTGTGGAGCAGTTTAACTCTATGGCAAACTCATGGCAATATTCACTTTCGGCTAGAGTACAAATTATTGCAGGAAAGGTCATACCAGACACGGTGTTCTGCTGCTGTTGTCAGTCATAATTCCAAACAACCCATTTATGCTGTTAAAAAGCATTTACTAAAATCGAACCCAAGTAAAGCAATAACGAATGCGACTCGCGTTACAGAGGGTTCGCACGTGATTTTCGCCTCTAAAGTAAAAAATTCATAACTTCGGAACCGCTGCAGATAATCACACCAAATTTGGAATGTTGGATGAACAAATCATACTCTTTCTTTTAGTGACACAAATGTAATTCAACTTTCACCACAAAGGAGTGGTGAATTTTTCCATGTGTACTTCAATGCTTGTAACTTTGTTCATAATTAACTTATTAGAGAAATACTCCGCACTTAAGCTCTTCTTGTTGTTAATGATCGATTTATGGCGAAAGAAATCGTCTTTCATCTTCTATTTGTAAAACAAGCGATAATGTACTGTACTGCTACTATTTTGCACAGAGGTGTATATACAGGGTGTCCCGGTTTTTATTTTACAGGCTACAACTCCACATCCGGTATATTTACGACTAAATGTTTCCAATAAAAGTTGCTTTAGCTCTTAAAGTCTACGAAATGACAGAGTCAATTTTACATTTGCTTATCGTCTTGAAAGTCGTTTAAAGGTCAACTTTTGTTTTTTTAATGGAAACCTATATTTTTTAATGTATGTACTGATTGGGAATATTGTTGGTCGCCGTTGGTCGCTTTTTTTGTCAGTTATTGTTTCCATCTTTCGTGTTGTAGGTACCAGTCATAACAATTTTTTTCGTTGATTATTCGTAATGTAGTACCTTATAATAAGTACTTAGTACTTAGAGTCGCTTTTGTCCAACAAAAAAACTGACCGATCTCCAATTTAAAAGGTGTCCTAAAAAAGAAACTAGAAACTAAATAGACGCAAAAGATATTCAAACAATTTCCAAAACTAAACACTTTTCTTCGGTTTTTCAAAGTTTTGAACTCCCAACAATATTTTTCTTGGCCATAATATTTTCAAATTTTGTGGGATAAATTTCTCTGTTCTTTTTTTTATAAAAATCTATCCAACAATATTCAATAAAGAAAGTCGTTAGTCAGTCTTGGTATGATTATTTCCCTTCGGCCGACACTGTTTGGTGTTAATAGAAAATTTTTCGTGACACGACCCAGCCAGTTAGGTACTTCTGAGTTTTCTGATTTCAGAAGACTACTAAGAAAATTTACGAACACGAAACAAGCCCCAAGCATCTAAAAGCTGCTTATAAATCTAATTAAAATATCGAATCTATTGGAAATAGTTGACAAGCAATTAGCAATCCAGAAGGAACGTATTTTTTAAATTGGTAAAAAATATATTGACTTTATATGAACTAGCAATTCCAAATCACACAGCTTTTATAATTTTAAGCTTTTTCTCATACCTCGCCTTGTTCAAGGGAAAAGTAAATAGTTTGTGTACCCAAAAAAATTCAGGCTTGCCATTTTGTGTTGGAGGGAATCTGAAGGAATGTAGCGAAGTATACTAGTTTCTTTTCTATACACGTCAAACTCTAAGTTATTGTTATTTCTAATTAGTAGTATCTAGAAAGGGTAGCTGACCGTTTTCTTTTCTTTCACAAGTGAACTTTAAGGATTCGAACCGATTATTTAATCTATTGAGAGAGTCGTCAATATTACATCTTTCGGTATCAAAAATAGCGAAAATCTCCACATACCTCAACCTAACCCTAGGAAAATATTTGCTCTTAGTCCTTTTCAAAACAGCTCATGAAAAGGTTAGCTAAAAAGGGTGACAAGGAGTTATCCATTGTCGTCTCTTTCAGCTGTTCATAAAAACTCCCGTTGAATTGAAAAATGTTCTGTTTCATACAGATGTCAGTTAGGCGAATATATTCCTGGACACATTGTTGACTCAAACTATTTTGAAGCAACAAGTCCTTAAGGTATGTCAAAGTGTCTAGAATCTGTATACTAGGAAAGAGAGAACTAACATCAAATGAAATCAATACTTCACCCTCCACCAACTGAATATTTTGTATTACTTTAATAAATTCAAAAGGATTTTTGACTGCAAAACTAGGTTGTTGTATTGGCAAATTATTAAATTCATTTAGAAACCTTAGAAGTCGGTGCATCAGTCGCCGAAACAATTGTCTTTATTGACTTGATAGATTTGCGAATCTTATATGTAATTTATATTGCATATAATTTAGGGCTAATTTTATTGTCGTCTTGATAATGACAGCTTTGCTGTCGAAACGCATTGATTTTTAGTAAAAAGTATTTTTGTTTTGTGGGTTGAAGTGTTTAGTGTTCTACTTGTACACAGAGAGATCCAGTGAAGAACTTCAGTTGCAATAATGCCACAAATACATTTTGACAGTAATTAAATTTGTAAACAGAGATAAATAAAATACATCCATTAGCATATTATATTGTAAATGCCACTCATTTTCTTTATTAGGTGAAAATTTTGGTTGCCAGGTTTTCGTCGGTAAGATATTTTGTTACACAGGTTGAGTTAAAAGTTATCTGTTAGAAATTTGGCTATCACGTATCCGATGCAAGCAAAGCATATACACCTTACATCAATATTGCAGAAACAAATATAAAATTGAATGCGAAAAGTCTGATCGAAAAACTGAATCATTTTGAAATTGTTTTAATGTCATACCTTTGAAGTAGGCTATTTTAAAGAGTTGACAAGGAAAATAAAAAACTTTAGCCAGCGAACAAAAATATTGAACAGAAATATTATTACATCATTATTTATGATCTTTTTTAAACAATTTGAGTTTCAATATTTTCTAATCTGAAACAAATAACTAGTACAAAAATAAACATTTTTCACACCACACAATATACACTCACTACAGTCTCAGCATATACATATACAGCGTGATTGGTGAGAATGGCCTATTAAAAGTATTATACAAACGGATCGGAATTTTAAAACAAAATTTTGTAGTTGGATATGGTTGAATATGAACTATCACGTGAAAATATTTTCGAATAAATATCACTTCCGGTTAACCGGAAGTGGGCATCAACTTCGATTTTTTAAATAGCATGCTATAAAATAAATTACAAATTCAGCTTCTATAATAAATTCTACACATATTTCATGTATCATAACCTATACCTAAATATCATTCCTTCTGAGTTATTCGTAATTAAAGAAAAAAAGTGACAGATACCGATCTTACTTTACAGTGATATTACTTCACGTAGAAGTAAATGAGGCGAATGAAATTTTGCGTACGCACAGCTGATATTATATAGTTATACAGCATTTGAAGTTTTTTTCTCTAACATTATACAGGGTGTTTAAAAACTTAGTTGCTTATAAATAAGTTCAATCCGCGGAAAGTACATTTTCTTAAATGGAAAGATATATATTTTATTAGATATTATGATTCTACAAAATATTCTCTTTGAATCCGTGTTAGGTGTTCCTCTACCTAAAATGTATGGTTAATAAGTTATAACGATTTAATTAACCTCCGTACCTAAAATGCTCAAATATGTCAATTTACAGAATCAAGTGTGCTTGGCTCATTTGTTTTACATACTTACTTGCCACTTATTTTGACGTCTGTCATTTTGTTAATCGTATTTTCGAAAATTCTTCCGATTGAATTATTGGAATAAGGGATCCTTTACGCAAATAACATCAGATGATTAGCAAGAATTATTGGAATACGTCTCCGAATATAGAATGCCTCAATAGAAATGGTTGCCATGTCGAACCATTTAGATAACTTATTTATTTGTGTTATTATTATTGTTGTTCTTATAATTTTTCTACTGTATCTTTTATATTATCTTTTTTATTTTTTTAATTTTACCTAATTTGTTATCACTAATTATTTAGACCTTTGATGTATATGTACTTTATGTTGATTATTCAAATACCAATTGTTGGGAGTATCTAGGAGAATTCTTAGATAATCTAAATTTTTTACTGATATTGTTACACGTTGGGTTTTACTTTACACTTTGGATTTTACTTTTATTTTAGATACACAAAAGACTCTTCAATCAACTAATATTTCATTGAGTAAAAAAACGTTCAACAAAATATTTTCTTTTGGACACACTACTTCAACTGTTTTTTTTTAATATCTGCCTTCTTAAATAATTATAACTGTTATTATTACTTAACAGGTATTGTTCTTTCACCATTGTTCTACGAACATATCGGTCGCTAAAACTTTTTATATGTTAAAAATTCTTAGAAATTTTTGCTGATCATTGCTTGTAAATGTCAGTATCTTTCACTAAACGTTTGATACGTTTATTTCACTATTTCATTACATCCACTTTGCATAATAAATAAATTCATGATTACCTGATTTGGTCTATTCTCAATGCTAATCCATTCTAACACAATATACCGAGAAAAATGTATTGCACAGAAACGAAAACAATGTTATTACAGAGGTAAAATAAAAATTGTAAAAAAATACTAAGATAACAATATGTTTTGTAACAAATAAAATAATTTTTTGTTGTTGTAAAGTAAATACTCGCATTGTTTACCCTAATTATTGTACTGGTGCAGATCTATTTCCCACAGTGTACGCGAGAACAACCAACTAAAATGACAGACGTCAAAATGAGTGGCAAGTAAGTATGTAAAACAAATGAGCTAAGCACACTTGCTTCTGTAAATTGACATATTTGAGCATTTTAGGTACGGAGGTTAATTAAATCGTTATAACTTATTAACCTTACATTTTAGGTATAGGGACACCTAATACGGATTCAAAGAGAATATTTTGTAGAATCATAATATCTAATAAAATATATACCTTTCCATTTAAGAAAATGTACTTTCCGCAGATTGACCTTATTTATAAGCAACTTTTTAAAGCAAGTTTTTAAACACCCTGTATAATGTTAGAGAAAAAAACTTCAAATGCTGTATAACTACATAATATCAGCTGTGCGTACGCAAAATTTCATTCGCCTCATTTACTTCTACGTGAAGTAATATCACTGTAAAGTAAGATCGGTATCTGTCACTTTTTTTCTTTAATTACGAATAACTCGGAAGGAATGGTATTTAGGTATAGGGTATGATACATGAAATATGTGTAAAATTTATCATAGAAGCTGAATTTGTAATTTATTTTATAGCATGCTATTTAAAAAATCGAAGTTGATGCCCACTTCCGGTTAACCGGAAGTGATATTTATTCAAAAATATTTTCACGTGATAGTTCATATTCAACCATATCCAACTGCAAAATTTTGTTTTCAAATTCCTATCCGTTTGTATAATACTTTTAATAGGCCATTCTCACCAATCACCCTGTATATATATATGTAGACATCCAGTCAACATATTTAAATCTATCCATCGTTGATACATTCCAAAACTAACAACAATGTCAGCTTAGAAATAAACCTTAATTATAACAACACTAAATTGACAAAAACTTGAATAAAACAAACCGCGTAGAAGATTAAGTTTCTTTTCCGCATTTTAAAAACGAGGACTCAAGATAAAACATTTCATGTACTAATGGCGCTTTAAAGTTGTGTTTCAAAAGTTGCCTTTCACATGTGGGTGCTTTTACCAGCGTTCTACCCAGAATGTTACGCCCTGAGATTAGTTGTACGGCACATGAGTGGCAAACATCTATTTCCTGTTGTTTTGGATGTGGGTTGACTTTGCAACAGAACCCAACCGACGCTCTCGCCTCCATCGTTTGAGCGGTGCATACAGACACCTCAGCCCCCTAACTCTCTCGCCTGTTTGGAACTTTACGCTGCACAGATACCCCCATCTCCTACTACCAGTGTACACAATGAGAAATTATCTAGGTACTCGCGCTAAGTGGTGAAATGGGATTTGGCTCACCCTATTTAGATTTATGTGCGGAGGGTACGACAAATGAAAATGTATATTCTTTATTGCGTCTTCTCTCCAACGTCGCCGTTTGTTTTCCGCTTTTTTGCGAGAACTCCTGTTCCGGCACTCGGTCGAGTGATGTTTTCTTTCCCCCATCCGCTTTCCATATTCTCCGATATTTATCTCAATTTTCCACTTTAGAGCTCTGAATAAAAAGCGAGACAAAAAAATCATATACTTGCTCGAGTGAGTTTTTCGTGTTCTTTTTTCTGCTTTTTAGAAAACATGCCTAAGTAGCATTTCATTTTTCTCCGTTAGCAGCGGTTCACGTATTTTTAAAACACGAGTCACGTTTACGTAGTTTACTTGAGGGCTTATTAATTAATAAGCCAATTAAGCATTTGACTAATTATGAAATTCACAGTTTGTATCCTTCATTAGTTTCTTAGAAAAAAAAATGTGTAAGCATACGTTAAAATGTAACTTCAGGAATACGAAGATTAATTTATCGCATTATGTATATCCAAGGTATGCCTTTAATATTATACATAAAACAAAACAAATATATTCTATCCTTCTCTAATTTAACTTGTAAGGCTCACAAGTATACTAAAAATAGTAATATGAGGAGCACTAACAATACCAGTAACAGGAATGTAATACAAATTAAGGTAATGCATATTAAGCACTTGTAAATAGATGTAATATTATATTGGGTTATATTATCTTAGGTTTAATTTCTTTGAAATTACGGTTTACAACTCTTCCTGTATAGTTTGCATGTATTTAATTGTGTTCAATCGCCTTATTACAGCACTATCTCCCTGCTTATGATGTTATGCTGTTAATCTACTTGCTACCAACGGGAAACGGTATATCAATCAGGATATAATTCTCCGAAAAAAATGTCTCTCTCGGAGAATCGAACCGTAGATCCGAGCAATCTCCCGTATCACTGGGTAGCCGTCTAACCACTGCGGCTATCGTTTAGACAAGCTAAATTGGAAGAAAAGTCGAAGAATACAGCGAGAAATGTATTAGAACGGATAAAATACATTCTCGAAATGTTAGAGGCATTCAAACGCGGATTTGTGCAGATTTCACAGGCATACCGCCACAAGAACTATACGATTAAATCAATGAATATCACATGTGTAGGCTGCTATAGTAGAGATATACAGGTCCTGACAGGTAACAACATTACAGAGAAGCGGTGGGAAAAAAACATGTTGAATCGCTAGATCTTAGTGTACTTTTAAAAGCAATGTCTGCAGGACTTTGAAAGAGAGACCTAGATGATACAGTATTTCATAATCATCTAACTATAGGTATCTTCCTAGAGATGGCGGCACAAGTCAAAGTTTTAAAAAAAAAATTGCAAAATTGATGACATCATCGAGATATTGCGCATCATATACAGCGATTCCCGAGCAGTGTTTAGCGGGTATGGTGAGCGTGAGCGCACAACCTCGGAGCACGGGTCGTAACTGCTGTGTATAGGGTACACCTGAAGATCTGGTGAGCGCGGCGTATTGAACTATGCTATGTCCACCGGCAGACGAGTATTGGTATGGGATATTATGATAAGTAGCAGACGTACACGTCATTGCGTGTAGAACACACAATCACGTGTCGCTGTTATAATAACGAAGTACTCCCTTACATTTCGCGGCTTACGTGTACGACAACGCACGACCACATATAACTCATGGAATAGGCATCCTAATCTTCTAATCATGTATGGGACATTATCGGTTGTAGCCTTCAACGTAATACGGCTATACATACAATAATTTTACAAAAACAAGTTAAACAGACACCAAGATATATGTACATACATTCATCACATGTCATTATACAAAATATTCCTAATGAAAATAAAGCACTTTTTATGCATTATGTAGACGTTTAGAGATAGTGCCAAATATGCTAAGTTTATAAAAATCATTCGAAAAAGGACAATTACTTTTAGCTTATGTTAGTAACTCTAATAAAACCACTATGCGGCTTAAATATATAATAGGATATCTATTAAAATATATATGTATACACATATATTTCGTAATTCCTTTTATGTATCACGTTTTCTATAATGGTATTATGAAAATATCGAAAGCGGCGTAGTGAATTCTAAGCATGCAGGGCACCGCACAGCACCCAGGCGTCAGTCGTAAGCAGAATACAAATGATGGAAATCGCATGCAGTATGTTTTGACGGTTCACGTTTAACTTTAACGTTAGCTGTCCGCATTAATTAGTGTCATCGGGCTTCACTTATTGTTGATCCTTCAGCCTTAATTAACTGAAACACGTACGGACGAGAAATTTAATAACGCCCGGTTTCAAAATTATAAGGGCGCACGCATCAACATCAATATGATTATGAGCAAAGTCAGAGCGTACGCTTTTGGTGTGATTGTTTCAAAATTTTGCGTAGGAGTTTGTCGTCTCATCTACCACACAGGTGCTACAAAGGTATCGAGATGTATCTTACATAAGGCTGTCTTGGAAGAAAGATTTTCTAATTATAAATTAAGATATTTATGTAAAATAAATGTTAATCATATTGTAGGTACAAGGAATAACATACAACTGAATAATAATACTGGTCAACACGATTTTTGTCTCACGAGTACCAATAGTTGTACTTAATATGTTTTGCACTGCGTTTACAAATATGTACTCGAAATTTCTCCATTGTCGTCACTTGCGTTCCTATTTAAATATTTTGCAATATTTCAAAACCTTTTTCATTTGTCAATTGTCAAATAAAAGCCCCAGCGCATTGTAAATCTAATGGAACCAAATGAGCTAACTCAGATAGTATCGCTTCTATTGCAGTGCAAGTCCATACATTTATAGACATGTCTAAATTACTGTTGTTTCTTATATGAAAGCGATACTAAGGACAGAAGAAAAATCACCACATCGGAGAAGAATAACCTAAACGCTCGAATTATTTATTTCTGAATAGAAAAATGTAAAATATGACGCTCAGTAAAAAATGTGTGTTCACCTTTATTGCATATCAAGCAAGGATTAATGAAGCAGTTCATCAAATCCATAACCAAGCATTAAATTAGTGATGAAAAAATTAAGAAAAGAGCATTTATGGATCCGCAAATCTGATGACTACGGCTGAAAAGTTTGAATCCACTACCAACAACAGGCTTTCAAAAGTATTACAGTGTTTCTGTGTCAAATCAAAACGCGGAAAATTACTATATTGACAAAAATCTCATATGGAATCCTTATATGATGGCCAATGGATCAAAAAATGGTAATTTCTTACTTTCTATTCTGGTTAGAATAATTGAATATTATGTTAGTTAAGTAGATAGAAAGTATTAAAATCTTTGAAATTAGGAAATCGGAAACCACTCGTGATGGGAAACACCGATACCATATTTGACTTGAGAAGAAAAAATAGTAATCACATTCACATTTTTTTAAGAAAAATGTACAGTTGATATAGTATTTTCATTTCCAGTTACTTCATGAACACATAAGATATGATATAGTACCTACGACATATATCGTTCGACTCTTTAATGAGAGATTTTTGCTGTTTATCATCTGAGATTATTTTCACTGGATAGCAGCAGCAGTTTCACCTCAAAGTTTAGTATGCAGTATAGTTTTATCACATAAGAAAATACTACAAATTTAAACACTCTAGTAAAAAGAAGTAAGTAGTTCAACGTATACTTGATATTCTGTATATCTATGTGGTTAGGTACTGGTATGATTTTATTGCATGATCATGTTTACGTGTATTATACATTTTGTGTACGTAATCATTTTTATTATGATGATACGACTTGGAATTTTAATTGTATATATGTATGTATTTTGCCACCAAATGATCTCACCTGCCACCTTTAAAGGAATTTTATTGCGGTCTATGTGGTCAATCCAAAAAGTTGGATTATCAACACAGTAACCAGCATTACCTGACCATAAGCACAATCTTATATATCCTATAATATCATCTGCATTTATAGAGCACCTACAGTAATTATTACGGCTTGTCACCACATATGAAATTCAAATCTTACTGAATAAGGACAAAAGCGCACTGGATAAGAAACATTTATCTCGTTACACACTGAATCTTTTACCGATGGATTTTGTATTATCCAATGTAAACCGCAATAACCTATTTGACGCTCTGACTTCGCGAGAATGAATGTCAGAAAGAATAGATAAATACGGTTTCATTAACATCTTGTATATGACTTTCACTGAAAAATATGCGATATTACAGAAGTAAGTAGCATGACTAATTATTCAATTTATTTAAAAAATCTTTGCTATAATACTGGAAGGATCACCATATTAGACAATAATAAATAGCTATTTCTTGTCATTGTCAAATCCTGGAAGAACTATAATAAAACACACGAAGTTGCAAAATTTGTTCAATATGCATGTCAGCATTTATTCCTCAGCACATTACCAAAGTTTTACTGAGTACACAATTATTTTAAAAATGCCTTGATGACCTTGTACTTTTGACAAACATGTGATTACTCTTGGAAAATACGCCTGTCTTCAAAATTAGTAATTGTTAAATATAAACCTTCTGGCACATATAAAAGATATAAAATAGTAAGAAAAACAAATTATGTGAATAAGTCTGAAACAGCAAAATAGTGTCTGTATGTATTTTATTAAAATTGCCTGTTCAAATTGAAAAACGGATAACAGAATAATGTTAACAATGAAGAAATGAAATATTGTATCATAGACAGTTAGCAACTTATACTTGTCTTATACATATGTATACGAGGCTTTTCAACACATCGTGGTAACTCTTCCAATACAGCATAACATTTGACGAGTATATAACTATATCGTCAATTAAATAATAATATACTTATTTAACTTTCAAATTCGAGGTTCTCTGAAGATACTATTGACAAATAAACAAGTGGTAACTAAACTATACTACCACTAATACATTTAAAAATGATCCCCTGTTAACGTCAAAGACACATGACGCGTCTTTCTAATTGTGATTACAGAACCGGCGACTACCTACCTAAAGTCCTATGTTCAATATAATTCGACCTATAACATATGAAGACAACAACTGAAAAAATTCGCATTCTGAGATAAAATGAATTTAGCATGTTGTCGTTTAGTTACGTACCTATTCTTTTAAATTGTTCAAAGAGACTCCAAGTCAGAATGCACACTAGACAAAATAAAACCTATGCTTTATATAGCAGCGATTTAACTCCATGTGTGTAAATGTGCGTTTACTTTTGAAGAGCGCGATACATGCAGTCAATAAAGGACAAGAAATTAACCATAAAATTACAACAGATGAAAAGAAACGTAGAGTTATTACTAACTACCATTTTACAGAAACGAGCAAAATAGTCATCTCTGGGCCTGTACTAATAAAAATTCTAGGCGACGCGATGCAGTCTTGAAGAAAATCAGGAAAATTTGCGAGACCACGCTTTCATTTTTTAAATTAATGAGCAAAATGGTGCAATTCAAGAGATCAAAATTTTCCAGATATCATTCACTATTTTACATAGAAGTAAGGAATCTGCGCCGTAAGACAAATGCACGCTCACAACGGAAGTATTAAGGATGGAAATTCTTAAACCAACCTGAATAGGTTTAGGTAGCTCTATCTTACAGAAACTTTCAGAGTGAAAGTGAGATATGAAACTTCTAGAAAAAAAATTTTCAAAGACTTCAGCACTAGATTCGTGTATCGCAGATCCGACAGCTGTAGTACCTGCTATATAGCCAGCGCGAAATCCATAAACCAGATTTGAATCAGTTTATGTGGTATTTTCTATAAGATTACATTCGTATGTCGAATTCAATAAGGATTTAAAAGGATGTTGGACAAATGAACCAAAAATCTACAGTAGAGGACAAGTTTTTCGAAAAGGAAGGGCAAAACTCATACCATTTAACGTCTAGTTTTTAGGGCAACACTACCGCATGGCCATTTATTACTAGCAAGAACTAGAGAACTGCAAATTAGTAAAGTTGATCCACCTACCATATTAGTAATATTAATAGTAATAATATTAATGTTATTAATTTTGTTATGTCAGCTATAGAAGGTTGACAGCGGATTCGAATGTAAATCCAGAACCTCTGTATTAGAAATCTATGCCATTACAGGAGAAAAAGCGGCCAACTATATGACTTCAAACACTTCGCATCAGAGGGGTTCAAGCATTACTTTTTGTTGACAGCAGCCGAATCAATGGTGAATTCGATGTAAGAAATCCTTTTAGCGGTCGTCCCTTAAAATAGATAATATACGAGCTGTTAATTTATCTGTTCAATTAATGAAATGAAAATTTTTTATAAGCTATTTTAACAAGCTTGTAGTTAGTAATGTTTTAAACTTTAAATTTAAGTTTTATCAGTTTGTTGAAAATTAAATAATTTCTATTCAAACAATTCTCGTTAAAAGAGCAAAATAGTACTGACATAATAGTAATAAATACAAACAATACTATTACATTTTGCCCGAAAAATGATTTATAAGATGCATATAGAAATATTCTCATTACCAGGTCAAAATTCACTGAGGAGTAAAAAAGTGTAAACAGTAACATTATATTCCCAATTATTGACAAACTACAATGCTTACAACTCCAAATATGTGATAATGTGTTATGTGATAATCAACCACGGTTATACTGGAAAAGGTAAACATATGACATGACAAGTTAAGCTGCGACTGTTTTAGCGCTAATTTAACGATAGCGTCACATATTACATCAACGAGTATACTAATCAACTTCACGTGACTTATACTATGGCAGTGTCATATCTGCATTTGGTATAGTTACAGCAATTATGTACAACACCACTACTACCAAAGTCATGTAGTATTTTGCAGCTTAAATTTATATATTTAAAAATATTTACACTCGTGATATTTAAACGGAATACATTTTTAAGGGAATTTATATGATATTGGATTGGATAAATCTACTATAATAGTAACATTTTGTATCTTATAACATGAAAATACACAGTGCTTGTAATCCTTTGTAATATAAGTTGTTCTGTGAACAACAGGACATATAATTCACTGTCATATTCTAGATAAGACACAGTGACACAGTATTTAAAATGCAGAGAAATGCCGTCTTATATATGAACTACCAGTTTGACCTATAAACTTAATTTATTACCCATCCTTCCTACGAAATCAATCTTTTTTGCCACTTTCATAACTTAGTCTAGGTGATTATTACATAAGAGCTCGGTAGAAGGAGTTATAAATCTATTAATAATTATCGTTGCTATAATGTGTTAAGCTTCAATTTGTTTACTTAGTATGACTGCTCAGTCACTTTTGTGCCTGAAAACAAATCGATTCTAAAGTTATCACATCTTCTGTCGACAAAGTTGATATAAAATAAAAACAGCAACGGGCCTCCTTGTAGGACACTCGAACGGACTTTTTTTGCTACCGAATTTTCATTTTCGTACCTTCTTATTTGATATCTGGCAAACAACGATTTATCGAAAGTGAAACTTTGCCATTTATTCTGTATATAATAGGTTTTTGACCAATCGATTTTTATCGTTTCGAAAGCTCACTTTAAATGAGTAAACACTGATTTTCTTCTTCTCTCTTTTTTATTTCTTCTTTCCATTCGTCACAGTATATTATAATCGTAGTGAGCTACGATTTGACATTTCTAAAATTATAATCTACCTAAGCACATCTTTAACTATAAATGTTTCATTGACCTATGCCCAATGTTCAAGAACGGAATAAATGATGAATTTAAGGCTTTAGATTCAGTCCACAAATTTTAGCATTTTCAAGAGTTTCACAGTAAATAAACTATAAAGTAATTAACTAACATATATTTGAATGTGGTACACCATGCTTTCCATATTATGTTCGTAAATTTGTCTAAGGTGTCGCCGGCTTACGGCGAGAAAAAACTAGAAAATGTCCGATGCAAGGGATTGGCAGAAATATGATTATGAGTTTATTTTTATAGATAGGGCTATTATTTTAGATTTTTTTTATAGCTGAAATGTTAATCTATGCTTCTATAGTGCTACATTTTCGAAAATAAATTATTGTTTGTAAAAAAGGCAAACAATTTTAATTTTAAAAAAAGTGGCGCTACAGAAGCATAGTATTATCCTTTAGGAAGAATTGGCGAAAACCGCATTCAAGTATATGGAATAGTTACTTTGTAATCAGTTTTCTACGAAATCCCTGAAAACGCTAAAATTCTTTGACTGAATCTTAAGCCTTAATATCTCATGTGCTAATTACACTAGCCAACAATTTTAAACGTTTTTTTAATAACTATTGTAAAAATAAATGTAGTTCTTATAGTCTTTAGCTGAAAACATAACCAAAAACCTACTAGTGGACAAAGTCGGAAGTAGCATTGCCGGGTGCCGAACAACCCAGGTCGATAACAGCATTCAGCAGGTCTTGCATTCGGAGGCACTGAATAGTCGCAAAGATCCATGAGCTTGTTACAATACTTTTTAATTTTAAATAATATGTTGAACTTAGTAAAAACAAAAAAATATTAATTTGAAAATGTGGGGCGCCACGCTATTTTAGAATACAGTTTTTATGTTTAAAACAATGTAAGACGCCAAAATTTTAGGTTTTTAAGCCGTTTATTACTATTATTATTTATTTGGAATGTCGGCTAGTGCTATTTTTTCCAATTAGCGATTATTAAGTATTAAGTAAGCCGAGACAATTAGCGAAAATTCGATCGTTTAATAAAAAAGTTAACATTTAATAGAATTCAAATTTACCCAACCCTCGTTTCTTTGAAATATTTTTTAGCGTTACTAATTAATGTTACCATGTTTCTCCAATAATTCTACTTGGTTTCAGTAATACGAACTCTCTAGCAACAATAAAACTGCAAATCCTGTCTAACTCGTTATTAAAACGTGGCACCTTTTTAAGGGTACAGCTACTAAACTAATTTACAGTCATACTTCCTGCTGTCTTGCTGAAAGTAAGTAAACCAAAAGCTTTGAAGTGACGATGCGCTCAGACAGGAAAACGACATTTATAATTGTGCTTAAATTTACATGAGAACGTACTTCAAATGTACGTTGGCATTTGCTGTGATAAATTTTCCGCATTTTCTCTGGAAAATTACAACCAATTATACGTGTACGTAAATTTATGGAAAACAGTTTTCACTTAATGCGAATTTGATGTCACTGCGTACAATCTAATAAGCTCCAACTAAAACATATGTGAACTAATTATGCCTTTATTTCGGTAACCATTGTAACATACATCATTCGCTGTTGAAAATATAAAATCAAAATAATGACAAACGCTAATAATACTAAATTTAATTCCAATTTGGTATTTATTTAGTATTTATTTAAATTACTAATTTAATTTATAGATAGGGATATTATTGTCAGGTACTACCTGACAAGAGAATCCGAATATGTAACAAAAGAAAGAAAACCTAAAAATCGAAAACAACACTAAACACCTAATTTCTCAGTTCCAAAAGTGATATAGGAACAATTTGATTTTATTTTAATATAAAAGTTACATGTGAATGTTCCGATAATGCCGTCATTGGCATGTGCTGCATTAATAAGTAAAAAATATAATATTGGAATAAGCACTTCATAAATAGATTTAAAAAAAGGAAATTATATAGTATAATTTTAACAACAGTTGAAAAACTATAGCTAATTCTACGAGTAAAGCTAACGACTTGTAAAGGATCAGGGATAGCATTGCGTCAGATTAATTGAGATCTCGAAGTGATAGCGCTGTAGTGTCGCGACCCTTCATTATTCTACACAAAGTGCAAAAACCAATTATCGACCCCCTCTGAACTGAAATTATTGGTGGAATGGAAAGCCAATGCCATTGATATTACCCGAGGGAGTTTGAAAATAACATTATATTGCTTTAGGTCAATGGATTGGCGTTAATGCTATGGTAGTGCAGCTACGAGTTTGCCCCCTCCCGACTACTTCAATTAAAGCTCTCCAACAAGTATGTTTTTTCAATAAACTGACACATGAAATCACCCTCATTCATCTACTTCAAATTCATCTTTGTAATCGATTTGACCATAAATCTTCCACTAATGTTACTTGGCATATTTCAAAACAAATATTTTTATTCAGGGATAATTTAATCCACAACATCGCTTGCCTGCGTTTACAAGATGCAAATCTATTCCGTGGCAGCGATAGTTTCGCTTACAGTTATGTAGTAGTCTTACTAGTATTTACGACTGTTGCATTATTTACATCAAAATTGTATAAATTTTAAGATTTAGTACTATTGTTCTTTCCTAACAATGGAATAATTTGTATTCTTACCTCAAATGAAAGATGTTAACTTACATAGCTTAAGGATAAAATGTTGACTTGATCAATAACAGAAAAAAAATCGTTCGAGTTTCGAGCATTCTCTACGCAAGATATTTTGCAAGTATATTGGCACATAAACATTGTAAAAGTATTTCACAGTGTGCACCTAAAGTATAGAATAAATTCAATAAAAGCAAAATAAAATGTTTTATGAAAAATCCACCCAATCGATTTTAATTAATTATTAGATATACCATTTTTACATCAGCGTTAATTTCCAATCATCATTTCATTTTTAACATTGACATTATCTTTTGTTTTTTAAATGACTCCTAATTTTGTTCCTTGATTTTGAAAGATCTTTTTATTCTCGAACCGATGGTACACAAATTGTATAACTTTACATCAGAAAATTGTCAAGAAAGTGACAATTGAATGTTAGAAAATGTAAGTTTTATTAACAAAAAATAAAAAAATGCTTTGTCGAGCAAATCAAATTATTAAATTAAACGTTCCATCGGCTTCTTGACAATATTCAAGCCTTCTTAGCAATTCTTGCTGAATATTTTGAATTGTTTCCGCTGCACATTTCATTTCTAATGTATTTCGCAGTATTAATGTACATATACTTAAGACTTCAAATAACTCCATAAAACAAATCAAGAAGTGTAAGATCCGTGGATCTCGGTGGCCATTCTATTGGTTCTCGCCTGTCAAACCCCTTCATAGGAAAATAATTGTCCAAAAATCGCTAATAAGACACGTATAATGCAAGAGTAAGTACACCATCTTGTTGAAATCATAAGGTATTATTTGACACGTCAGGATCACTGTTATTTGGAAAAAGTACTTTAAGCGCTAAAACAAGGTCAAGTTCAGAATATAATAAAAGTGCCTATGTCGATAATGACTGCGTTTTGTAAAAAGCAACAGAAAATAACAACCGCTAAATCTAAAGATGTTATTACTTGACAAAAGAGCTTTTGCTTATTATTACTAAAATTTACGTTTTTTAACATTCGATCATATTTCTTTCATTTTCTCGAAAATTTTCTAATGTAAGGTTGTAATATTTTTATGCCATCAGTCCAAAAATGAAAAGATCTCTAAAAATCACGAAAAGAAATTGGGCGTTATCATTTAGAAAAAACAAAAAATTACATCGATCACATAAAATTGTTTATTTCTATCAATTAAAAATCAACGTGTTCGAGGATTTTTCGTAAAAAAACTATTTCGCTTTTACTGTATTTCTTCCATACATTAAGTGCTCACTGCATCTACATAATTATATCTATCCACTTGGGATTCTTTAGTCGTTCCATGTTTATATCATACTTTTTTGGTGCCTTTTTGTAACGACTCATTTTAATAGTTTCTTTTACTGCTTAATTTATTGGTATTTTAGTTAAAATATTTAATCCCGCATGGTCCCTTTGTCCCACCTCCTTTCTTTTTAACGTCATTGATTCTTTAAACTTTGTTACTACTGCCCCCTAGTATTGTTTTCCATATTCTGTCCTACCTTGCTCTAAAACCTTTATTACAGGAAACGATGTATTTACCATGTCGACATGTTTTTCAAATTGCGACATAAAAAAGTAACCAGAAACTAAGAGCAAATTATGTAAGATTTAGAGGAAAATGCTCCACATTTGCATACACCTGAAACCGTCAGCAAACTTACCGGATAGTCAGTTAGATGAAACTTGTACGTAGATACATACATTCATATTTGTACTTTACTCTGTTTCATTATTTTCATGCGACATAATCATCCGGCGCGTCCACCAGAATTTCATACGGTATTTAATTCACTCGCATAAATAGGTAATAAATATATATTATATATATATAATATATAATAACAACCTTAACTCTTTCTTTTTAAATTAAATAAACGTATTAAATAAACATATTACAATTATGTAATTAATACAAATTTTAAAATAACTAATACCAATAAACCGAAGATGCCCGTTATTTAAATATTCTGATTTAAAAGTGTAACTCCAGGTCAAGCTACACATACTTACCTCTTTGTATACGTAAGTGTAACAAATATTTATTATTTTAACAATCATCCAGCATACAAAACGTTAGCAAAATGGTATTAATTAAAGTGCGCAAAGTAGGAAAAAAAAACTAAAAACTAAAGTATATAATTTTACTCATTTATTTTCATTTATCTGCGAATTTACTATTCGGTGTTTAATGAAGTATAACTATATCTAACATAATTGGCAGCAATAATAACTTTTTAAAAATAATAGAACAGAATTAGATAAATTAAAGATAATGCTAGAAAATGTTGGAATGCAATATATACTATACTTATTGGTATGTATTACAATAACAAATAATATGAATACACATATTGTAATAATTCAGCTATATAATTATAGTGAGTGTAATAACAACAGTCCATATAAGAGTGCTGAAACCACAGATTTCGCTTAAACCGCATACAGGTCACAATAGCGAGTATATTACAAATATCAGACGCAATTTAGACTCTGTAAATTTGGTAAAACAAGTCTATAAAATTTTCAAAGTTATCAAATGATTGACCTACCATTATTTGAATCCATCGAAAAATCTTGGAAAAGAAAGCCGATGGTCGCTAGGATTACAGTCTAATAATACTACTCTGATATAAATCTATGTTATAGTAAGTATTATTATAAAAAAGAGTCCAACAAAGTTTTTCTGCAGTTTAAAGCCAAACACGTCGACAAGATGTATCAACGCAGTTGTTTTCTTTTTTGTTGTACGTTTATCATTTTTATTTTAGGATTTTTTGAGTCAATTTCTAAAAATGTTTTATCTGTGATGGGTGTGCGGTGTGTGTGGAATTGTGGTAACTGTTTATAATGCTGCGCTATTAATCACTTTGCTCCCAATAACGAATGGTAGATCGATCGAGATACAATTCTTTGAAAAAAATTCCACCGTCTTCTCTGAGAATTAATTCCTGATCCCAGTTATCTCCCACGTCACTGAGTAACAGCCTCAGCACTACGGCTGTCAATCCATTTTCTTAGCAGCACAATACCAAGAACAAATCACGAGAACACTGTTTGACCTGGTACTAGAGAGGAAAACATTCCTTAGTTTAGTTTAGAAATGATTTGAAGGAAAGTTTTCATATGCCAAGAAAGAGATATACGCATTTACAGCATCTAGCCGCAGAAATGGAAGGAAAGGAATGTATAACATCCTCAACGGTTTTCTGGCCCTTTACAGTTGAAGTACGACCGCACTTTATCTCTAGATTAAATCCACTCTTATCATCGTTGCATACATTGCTTCTATTAATACTAGTGATACAAGATTTGACTTGTTCAACAAAGTCTGCTCTTACTAACCGTCGAGTTTCGTGTCAGTACGACCAGTAGTACCCATGCGTTTTCGAAACACGTGTCCCGAATAATTAATCAAAGTTGTGGTGTGAGGTGATACCGATGTTTATTGCTTCTATATATAGCCAATATTCATATAGATAAAATTCTTTTTGTGATGAGTGCAGCTGCAGTGGTTTCCCAAACTGTATTGCTTATCACTACTACTCCCAGTAAATCTTGCTAATTAAATTGTATGTATGAATGCATTGGACATGGCATACCATGGCGCGGCGTTGTTTCAACACTACCCCTGCTATTAATAATGTTGCGCTGTTAATTATCTCCTAACAGCGAGTGCTAGCTGAACCGAAGTACCGATCGTGTATTCGTGAAACGTTGTTCTTTAAAATATTAAATTGTAATGCGAATTACACAGATCTGAAGTAGCTGCAGGTATACGCAGGAAAAGTCATCGAGTGTTGAGAAATAAATTATTAAAAATAGATACTCGTACTTTTAGTACCTCCTCTTGTACACGAAATTTGTACTATACGCACTTTCGTAGGAATATACCATGAATAATGTTTGTTTTGCGTTTTGCTGCGATTTACGGAGTACATTAAACTCAAATAACACGCCTACAAACGCCCATTTTAATTATTATTATCTTTAATTTGATTGTATCGCTGTACTTGAGAATATAACAGAAATAAGCCGTTATACAAATGAATATAATCGCCAAAAAAAAGGAAACCTACACGAAAATGAGAGACTTGAACGTATTGAAACTAAATCATGAACAAATACAATTATGTTGAAATCATATTTATATTCAAAATTCAATAGGGATGCAATTGAACTTTCTAGACACGTCCAATAAATACAAAGTATACTATGTATATACTTCTGAAAAACAAATACAGTGTAATATCTAATGCACGTAACCTTAATCCACAGATTTCGAGCAATATAAATTACGAAGGTTGATGGAATACGATACTTTTGTTATCCTCTATTCTTGCACATATGCAACAGAAATAAGAACTTTTTGTGAAAGGTATTAGTTTTATGTACATATTTAATGAAAGAATGAAAAACAAACTATTAGATGGTAGAAATTTGTCAAAGGATTATATTCATCCTCGACGAAACTAAACAATATTATGTCTAACTAAAATCGTAAACTAGAGTTAACACACAGCATTAAAAAGTTGGCATTCCAGAGTTGCGTGCAGCACTATTACTTATTCTATAAATGCTAAATCGCTTATCATATGTAGAGCATTCACCAGTATTTCAAAACACTGTAACTCCAATTCTACACGACGCATGTCATAGTTTGTCTATTTGTGCTTTTGTTATGAATATCGATTATTTACGTACAGATTGTTTTTTGCTAATTATTTGTTGTCTAATTTACTTTTTAATTGAATTTTGGATCAACCATCAGTTACAAGATTGTCCAAATCTTTCGAAAGGATAGAACATAATGCTACTGTCAAAAGGAGAGGTGAAAATGAATGTATGTATACAAAGAACAGGGAAAGAAAATAGGAAATAAAATATAGTCAAAGAAACAAAAGCAAGAGAAAAAAATTAATAAGAATGAATAAGAAAGAAAATAAACGAGGTGACTTAATATTCCTCCTTTATTGTATGGAGCCCCGCTAGAAGAAAGATGCGAGATGCCATAATAGCACCGTAACTTAACGTATGAACAACGCTTAAAGCGAACCATCTCTGTCATCATCTATATATGAGCAAAGACTCTGACGTGATTGACATAGTAAGTTATTGGAGGGCTTTGACGCGCTTTCTATTTTGCTAAAGAAGCTATTTTACAAGAGCAACAAAAACCCGAGCCACTTCTTCATTCTATATCTTTATTGCCACTTTTTGCTCTTTTATCTTTATCACACATTCCAAAAAATGAATCATATAGTCTTATAGTCTATACCATGACAGTCGTACTTATTGAAATTTTTCTAACACTTTTAATCAATTGACAAAACAGCAATCGTGCGCAAACAATAGGAAAACTATTGCGATATTTGAAAAGAGACATAAAAAATATATCTACATAACCAAAAATTCAGTTGTAGTGTTCATGGTTAGTAAGGTTTTGATATAAATACGGATACTAAATAAGGCAGAAAGAAAAATATACTTAGTCATTAGTAAGTAGCAACGGAAGCACTTGTGTAGCTCACCTGCCTCATCTAAATTCTAACGTAACAGGTGGTTTGTGCATAAAACAGGTAGGTATAAGTTGGACATATAGAAATATACCAGTATTATACTACAGTATGCAAGACAAAATGTACCAGCAGAATGTTTAATACATTGTATGTATCATCTCATGTGTGTGTGCTAACTACAAATTTAAGGCGAATAAAGCGAAGCAGCCGTACCCCATTTAAGTTAGTAATACACAAAGAAGACATAAGGTAAGGTTCGAGGAAATATGAAGTCATAAAATATATATATAATCTAAAAGTCCCTGTCTACCTCTCGGTGTAGGGATATTTCATTCTTTTACTATTGTAATTTGTGTACAAAGTTTTTCCACTTTTTCCTGTCTTTGGCTATCTCTCTTGCGTTCAGTATTGTTTGGCCTCTGTTCTCTATCAATTTGGCAACTTCGTTATCCCATGTTAGTTTTGGTCTCCCAGGTCTTCGTTTTGTTTTTATTTTGGACGTCCATATTCTTTTTGTTGGCATGCATTCCTTCATACGCTGCAGGTGTCCCCACCATCCTAGTTGTTTCCTTTCTATATATTCTATTACGGATTCTACTTGTAGCTCATCACGTACGTCAGTATTTCTCACTCTATCTTTTCTTGTTATGCCTTCCATGTGAAAGTCATAAAATTACTAACAATATTTTCTAACGGAGTTTGGTGCCTAATGAAGCCCTAATTTAGAAGTACAAAATAACTAAAAAATTGATAAAACTAGCTAAATTAAAAACCAAGGGGTTAGGAGTATATTTATATAGGGCGCAAAACGCTTAATTTGGTATTTTTTGGATTTTTCTTTTAACAAGCTTTTATGTTTCACAGATTGTATATCATGTTATAAATAATCAGGATCGCATATTCCTTTTCTGTTCCTGTTTCCTGTTGTTATTTATTATTATCTTCGTGCATTTTCTGTTTGAATACTGAAAGATTACATCTCTCATGTTAATGCAACTGGTTATAAATTATTTATGTTTTATTGTAAGTCAAATTTTAGTGCATATAGTGTAGCAATTTGCAGTAAATTCGAAGGTACAACAACTCCGTTTTATTGTAATATTACATTTTTACTATGCGTGTATAGTGGTGAGAAACTTAATGATATCTAAATGCTATAAATGTACTTGTCTGCAATACATATATATTTTCAGAGAAAAAAGAAGTGGGACAGTTATAATACACCAAGTGTAAGATTGTAGATATTAGCATGTCGTAGCAATACTACTACTATCTTACTCCTGCCGTATCTTAAGTGCCAACACGTTTTTTAAGATTGATTGAAACCCCAGAAAGCTAAATTTCAATTAGACTACTTTGTTAAACTAGCACTATCATGTTATTTCAATAGCTACCTACTTACGTTTACATATTAGCATGCGAACTAATGCAAGGGATGCACCGATAATTTTCGCACTACACATTATATGGCGCAATGCAAATGCATACATACATAGTAGCTACCAAATAATGTAAATTGAGGTTTGATAGTGAAAACCTGAACGAAAAGAATAAACTAATTTAAATTTTATTTTTATGGTGATATTGCAGGGTTGTGTGAAACGTTAAATATAACACTGAAGAAATGTTGAGCTAAATATTCTACGCGTTTGAACCAATGCGACCAAATTGTTCTGTTGACATTTTAAAAACAACATTTCTCCTGCATTTAGACAACTATTTCTACGATTGGATCAATTACTTAAATTCATAAACAAATTTCAATACTTTTTTATTGTTATACCTATCAAGCTTATATTAAAAACAGGTCCGTATTTCAGTTAACCATTTATGGTTTAAATGAATGTTTTAATTTCAAAACTGCAAGAACTGTTGTATTAACAATATCATTTATCTCAGTGTAGGTTGACTTCTACACCATCATCGTAAAAATTGAGTTCCTATGACGAAGGAAAGGGAAGGTAAATAAGAAGCAAACACCTTAGAATAAACATTCTTCGGGGATTCACACTTCAAACAACAGATGAGTTCTATGTTTGCTTAAGTATTTTTTTAGATTGTAATATCTAACATAGCCTTAAATTAATTAAGTTTAAATTTTGGCACAGAAGATTTAAATGTCAATTTTAATTATGAAGAGTAGAACAAAATCTAATAATAATTGGTCAGATTTTCTTAGTTATTATTATTGTTGATATTCTAATATAAATTGTGATATGTAATGTAAATGTATTTACTCAACTTTTACGGCGTAAGCTTATATTTATACACCTAACTCTCTTGGTTTATCCCCTTTAATCTTGAGTTGATAGATATTGTTTCGTTAATATCACTACAAATATTTAATTTTAATTTGATTTAGTAACCATGTTTAATGTTCACACGAATAGAGCTGTTCAAACGATAGTTTGGAGAATTTTTACTTTGTTAGATTTTATGTTTCACAATTTCTATATGATGTTGGCAGACATCTTTCATGATAATACTAGATCCTTCAGTAGTTAACAGTAAACTAGAACCGCTGTCCCAAATAAACGGTTTACCTCACTTCCTTGGTCAAAACATAGTTAAATTTATTTATACTTAGGAAGATATAACAACTAATCAGAATAGCTACTAACCAAATAGTTCATTACCTTACTCTTTTTCTCAGTATTGATCATTTAAAATAGTACTGTGAAAGTTATCAATATGCTACTATATGTAGTACAGCACCGCCACTCGAAAGCAAGGATATCGTAGTCAATTTAAAATTGCAAACAAGAGAAATCGTCATATAGAAATAGTTAGACCTAGAATTACTTCAGGTTCCGTTTAAGACAGGTTCAACTTTATTTCATAATTTGTTTAATAATATATTCTATACAAGGAGCATTTTCTGCTAGAATAATGACAGCAATGAATAATTTCATGCTTTCATAATATTATACAGGGTCCGGCATTGAAACTTTCCTTTTTTAATTAGACGTAGTGGCACTACTGGAACTAGTTGTGGCGCGGTAGTGTTTTTGGCCGAGAACGTTGATGTGGAAATTTGTTTGTCAAATGTCATCAGTTGTCAAAATGCTTTGGGTGAGAGAGCAACGCGCGTTTGCAGTAGAAACCTACTTTTCACGAGGCCAGTCGATCGTCGCAGTGCAGCGGGCGTTGCGTTTACGGTACAATATTCCTCCTCGAGGTACTGTTCCTGCCCGGAGATCCATCTTATCGTGGATGGAAGCTTTTAGAGCGGTTGGAAATGTGTTCGGCAAGAGACCAGGAGCAGCACGGACCGTTAGAACACCTGCAAACATCGAGGCAGTACGAGCTTCAGTTTTAGAATCTCCTAGACGCTCTGCTTCAAAACAGACAGGTGCCCTGGGGTTGTCAGATCATTCCACTCGTCGAAAGCTTCACGACAACATTCACTTTCATCCATATAAAATGGTAGTCGCACAACAGCTTTCCGAACGTGATTTGGTTTCACGACAAACAGCATCAAACTCCTTCAGAATTTACCTCCTGACGCAATTGTGTGGTTCAGTGATGAGGCACATTTTCACATATCAGGGTGTGTTAATACACAAGATATGCGTTATTGGAGCGGTATCAATCCCAGGGAAGTTCATGAGAGGCCTCTTCATCGGGTCACAGTTTGGGCTGCGATATCAAGTGTAGGGATTATTGCGCCACATTTTTTCGAGGAGCACAATCGCACGGTAACGGTAAATTCGAAGCGTTATGTGGCCATAATTGGCAATTTCTTTCTACCAGCTCTTGAAAATATTGCTGTTGGCGAAGTATGGTTTCAGCGAGATGGGACGACTGCCCACACATCACGAAATTCAATGCGTGTTCTGTGTGAGCATTTTCCAGGGCGACTTATCTCCAACAAAGGTGACATCTCGTGGGCCGCACGCTCGCCAGATTTAGCCCCATGTGATGTTTTTGTTATGGGGCTACCTCAAATCGAAAGTCTATAACAACCGTCCTGCAACTCTGGAAGCATTAAAAACAATATTCGTGTTGAAATAGCCAACATACCGGTTGCTGGAGAGAATCCACTTGCACTTCAGAAATCTGGTACAACAATGCATCGACAGCAACGGTGGATACTTGCCAAATATTTTTGTTAAAACTGTTTAATATAAAACTTTCCATGTTAGTGCATAAAGCTAATAAAGGAGGATCTTAAAATGTACAATGTATACTTCTATTTTTACTGGAAGACAATAACGGAGTACTGGTAACTACAATAGAATAAACTTTATTTTTACCTTTGAAAAAACAAAGTTTCAGTGCCATCAATGAAGAATTCTTTGTTTTTTAGATAATTTTGTTGATAGACATGGCAATTTATATTTATATTATTAGTAATTTGACACATATTAAATGTCAATTTCTTCCACTGAAGAAGTTATTTAACGAAAACATATTATTATATGTTATGGAATAAATTGGTATTTAATTATTTATTGTTTTATTGACCTCTAAGTGGAAATAAATCAGGAATTAAAAGGTAAGTACATAAAGGTCAAAATATACATATATTAATTATAACATAGAATGTCTAGTAATAAAATACAGTTTAAAAGAAACCTAATAAAATTCATTAGCATTTTACGATTTTCTGTTGTTTTAGTAAGTAAGAAACAATGAACATAAAACACCGATTTAAATACTAGGTATCACTACAGCGACAAAACTTTACATAAGTAGGTATAAGTGAAAGTTTTAACGTGTTGGAAAATAAAAAGAAATACTGAGAATCCAGTTTAACATTCAAAAACTTCTGAAACAAACGCGGCAAATTACCAGCAATTTCGCCCTCGACACTAGCTAACCAAGTCAAAGACTACGCGTCCCTGTCCTAAATATGCATAACTCTTCCAGCATAAATAAACATTCCGCCGTATTCTTTAATGCAAGTGATTAAACAAACCGTCCTCCGGGCGATGTACTTCTACGAAACATACTTTAATGTTAATGTCGGTCCCGGAAATGCAAAATAGCTGGAGCATGAATGTGTTGCTTTAATGCTGTCCTACCCTTATCACGGCTGCTACAGCAAGTAGAATTGATGTCATTAAATATAAACGCGAATAAGTGGAACGATATAATGCACTCTTTCTCGATATACTCAGGTTAGTTTGCCCGAAGCTCTTTTAGCAGTAGTAGTACCATATTTATCAATACTATACGGCCATTATAAACTACTTCAATGTCTAGCGTTTATTAAACTATAGATCAACAAGACATAATTTACGAATTTTTAATCCGTCTAGTAGGAGTGAGTCTACTAATATAGCATCCTTCAGCTTTTCATAAGATCTAAATGACACAGCATAGTCTATTAGTAACGCTTAGGCCTCTCATGTGGTAGTGTGAATAGTAACTCGCCACAAAACATCGAATATCGAAACTGTGTAACAGCAGAAAAAAATTCTGCGCACCTCCTTGTAGACTATACAGAAGTTAACACAGAAAGGTGAATCTATTTCAGGTTTGATCGGTAAAACAACACAAGCTTAAAAATTTAGCTCTCGAGCAGATTACAGAATTGTTCCATTATCCATGATTTGTTGGTATACAATTTAGTAGCGAAGACTAAAACAGCGTTGAGTCACAGTAAGTCAACAATAAAAAGTAGATACATAAATACCAACTGGGAAATAAGCAACGCGAAGGGAAAGGATTACAAGGCGGATACCCAAGCCCAAGCGCAACTGAACATCATTTATGGCTAGTTTTCATTAGTAGAATTAGTAGTAGAGTAAGCTTGTGTTGTTTTACCGATCAAACCCGAAATAGATTCACCTTTCTGTGTTAACTTCTGTATAGTCCACAAGTAGGTGCGCAGAAATTTTTTCTGCTGTGACACAGCTTCGATATTCGATGTTTTGTGGCCAGCTACGATTCACACTACCACACGAGAGGCCTAAACGTTACTAATAGACTATGCTGTGTCATTTAGATCTTATGAAAAGCTGGGCAAGTACTAACTACCATTATAACTCTACCGATGTAAACGGAAATGGTAGAGTAGAGTGCAAGATGCCGGTAGAGTAGAGTGGGATAGCACGGTGGTAGAGTAACTCTACCACCTGCCTTCTCCCACCACGATTCCTACTCTACTCTACCGTCACTATACCAATGAAAACAGTATTGTGTTAGTCGAGCATAGTCAAATTCAAAGTCGTAGAAATATTGACCTATTTGCAATTTGTGTGAAAACAGGAACTGTACCAAAGTAGGTAGAGTCGAATTAGCTCGACAAAAAAGTGCGCTAGTTACTCTAGCACTAATTCTACTAATGAAAACTAGGCATTATGGTTGACTGAGTAGGTGGGATGCAATTAGCATGCCTGCGTTACTTATGTATAATATCTTGAGATAATACAGTAACAAAGCCATAAAACACTTTCCTCGCAGAAAAATATACTAGAAGTGTTACAGAACCTCACAATAAAATTGCATGGCAAAAGCTGTAACGTAAGTAATGGCAAATTATGCAGCTTAGTAAAAGTGCGAACCAATGTATCACACGCTTGTGCTACGTCTCAAAATATCGTAAAGTATTTCTTTTATTTAAGAGATTTTTTCCATTATGTTTGTAATTCTATAAACTTCATGAAGAGGATCCAAATTGAAGCAATAGTATTAGGTCGCTATTTTCAATGATATGATTTAGAATAAGAAGATTGGGCAATAGACCAGCACGTCAGTTACATTCTTTCTAGTTCTTGAACCACTATAACTTTTTGCTTTTTTGGACATCTTCCACAGGTTTTTGTTTCTATATCCAACTCTTCTTGATTGATACGTTTACCTTAATATATTCTTATAATTTGCTTAGAAACAATTCTCATTATCCATCCGCATAACATAACTCAAGGCGGTAGTGCTGTGATTATTAAGCAACATATTCATTATTTCAAAAATTACAAGCGCTTGCGTGGAGTATGTCAAGTTACTGTAGTCAACATTAATCCAAAAAGGGTGAATCACAATATATGCAATATATTCACATTCTAGATGCAACCTACAAAGGCAAGATAATTTTAATCTCGTAATGCAGCTTGTAATTTATGAAGCTATTGTTACAGGCTATTGGCATTCCAATTCAATTGTCTTAATTTCGTCAGCGATTTAAGGAATAACTTCTTACTGATTAACTTTTGAAATTTATCCAATCGCGTGAGTAACACGATGATTTCCTTGTGAGTTTTTCTGCACTTTGGTCCCATCACATATTTCTGGAAAATTGCCAATTAAAGACCAAAATTTCTCCAAAGCAATATATCTACTACTCGATCTACTAACTAATACGCAACCTGTATCCCAAAGAAACGCAGATTTAATTAAATCAACTTTGAATATTCCGTATCATCTGAATCAAATAAAACGACACAAAAATTGACTACATTCAAACTTATCTGTTTACGAAAAAGAGTCTACACCACATTAATAGAACGTGAAAATTTATTGAATGAACAAAAAACAGAAAACTATCTACATTATATTCTCATAATTAAATACATTGCTATTCTACATTTATTATTCTTACATTCTTTCTCCCTGCATTTATTGACGATAGTATTTTATTATTCAATACTGATTTGTGTCCAGTTCAAAATATTTCCGTAATAGTATGTTAGATGTAGTTTTTCCATAGTATGCTAATAATACTCTTTGCCCACTCATCTTACTCTTACTGAAACGAACCGCAAATCTGAAGCTTTTTTGTAGTCGCAGGTGTGTATCCAATACTTTCAGGATGCGTTCGCTGGTTTGCGTTTAGCTACGACAATTATCATATTATATACATGATAATATACATATCAATAAGAAGACATTAGCAATAACAAAGATACCGCGGCGACTATCGTTTCTGATTCTTTAGTAGTCTATGCTGCTGGTACAGGAATACTAAACCCAGAATAAAATTCAATGCTACATGACATCATTAAAACAAATATGATATACGAACTATCCACCAAGTTAAATTGATGATCGTCATGCATAACCGCGAGAGAGAAGAAAATTTACGGGCAAGTGGAAATACTCCAGCAATTGAAAGATAAGTAGGTACATAAAGGTCACAAAATAGATATATTAATTGTAAAGCATAACTAAAATCACAAAATATAGCTAAATAATTACACTAAAGCTGGGTATTACGAGTTATTTTATATGAAAAAAGAAAATTTAAATCTCCTGCACAGATATCGTTGCTAAGGATTCTCTAGCGCATGTGCGGGCAAGCATATATCTCCTATTATTGAACGAACCATTATAATTATCGTTATTCCTATGAAAATTAGGACTGCCTCTATTGTGATTATTCTGAAAAATTAGGAGAAAATCGATGACAAAAGTAATCATGTGAAATAAGATGTCATTCTTATCTGTTAAACCTTATTGTTACAAGCTCACATATAGATCCATAAATAAAAAAGTAATTAACCGTAAATTTTGACACACCATATATTCATTAACAATTAACCTATTTAAATTGTACAGTATTTGCAATGTCGATTTATATAAATAGCTATATTATCAACACTTCCAAGTTATCGAGTTTATTCGTTGATACTTGCTTCAACAACATGCATGTTGATACAATATATATCACATGAAACTTACACCAATGTTCGTTTCTTTCCTTACACTTGCTTTTCGACTTAGTATTTTATTTTACAATTCAACAAGCAGCGAATCAAAAGTTTAGAAGTGGTTGGCTAAACTTCGTCTACTATGTCAGTAGTTCCTTAAGATGTTTACTGCCTTGCAAAGGTTGGAATTTATAATCAAGAAGCTAACTAATTTACGAGTATTTACTAAATGTTATTTTCGTATTTCATCGTGCAATAGTACGTGGTTGTAAGACATTATTACCGGCAATGTCATCTTTCTAGTTTGCAGTCAAACTATATTTTCAAATCGCTAATTGCTTGTTTTTTCATAATTATAATTATTGATCATGTGAATTCATCAACTTCACGACAAAAAACAGCCATTATAATGAATAGGCTTACAATAAATTACTTGTCTAGGTTTGTAAATATTCTCGCTAGAATGATCGATCGTTCACCATTTTCAATAAAAAATTGCATACTTAATCGAGACATAGTTATCGTTAAACTATAACGTTAATTATGTAGCGATATAGGTTTCCGCAGTTAAGGGCAGAATAGGATAGGGGTAGCGTAGCAAAACACCAACATAAACCGCAAGAGCATCGCTTCTAGTACGTTTAATAACGAGCCTAAACTTTACAGGTCGTTGATTCGATTTCGTGTTAAGAGTAAATTGGCCTAATGGGGCCCATAATTTTCCAATGACCGACTAAATGTACTAGCAATTCAATTGAATGAAAAATGTTCTGTGATTTATTACGAGCTCTTTTTTTAACGCACAAGAGTTGTCGGTATTATTCATGCAAAATCTCTCGGACAGCTAATAATGTAGAGAATTTCCAGATGATTTAAATGAAGATGCTTGTACAGCTTACTCTTTAATTTCAATGTAAGATGAAAAGCTTATTTCTTCTATATCCTTAGAAAACCTGAGATGATGTAGTTTGAAGGAGACTGTGTAATTCAGTATTCTTAGAATTATTATATGAAAGTAGATATTTATGCTTCCTCTTTGCATAAATATCTACTTACGAGACAAGAAAAATGTAATTAAAGACTTTTATATGCTTGCGCATATTTTAGTAATGGAATTTCGCTCTTGCAAACTTAACTACGATTTTGTCTGAATGAAAAGAAAATTTGTTGATTCCCTTGTAAAAAAAGTGTAACAAAGAAAAATGCTATACGCACAAAAATGTATTTTTATTCTATTGCTTCAGCCCGAAGCAAAGAACAAATAATGGGCTAAAATAAACACCAGGATAGATGCTGGAAGGTGTCCTACGCAAATTCCCTAGCGTGTAATTCGATCCACACAGGCATTTAGACTTCGTTCTTTTCACTTTAGTATCCTGACCTGGTGCAGATCAATCATTCTGCCCCGGCGCGTTCTTCTTGTGATACATCCATTAATCAAGGCGTTTGTCTTTCCTCATACACGTTATATTTTCGGGATAATGAATGCCTCATCAGGCGGTAGAATTAAATTTCTCAGATATCGTGTTGTCTACAATACCCTATTGTTATTGGGTGTTTACGGCAGGAAAATATGAGCGTCAAAACCTTAATTTATTTAATAATTGTTTTTCTCCATAGCTATTTGTTTCTGACTTTCTAATAATATGTTATATAGTAAAATATTCAAAACAAATCATGCTCAACTAAGGTAATAATAGAATGCGAGGAGAATTTCGTGTAATTCAGCAAAATCAAATTATTTTCGCGATGTCCTAAGTTTATTATACATTGTCTGAGATTTTCTTACATTAATAATTAATAATGCAATACATTAGTTATGTAACCCACTGTATAATACTATTTGCAAAAATGCATTTACACTATTTCCCATAGTAGCAATTTGGCACTCATTCTTCAGTTTAACGATTTATCATATTTGCGAGCATAGTATCGTATAAAGTGAAAATAATATACAGGGTGTCTCTCTATTGCGTCCAAGTACCATATCTCCCCTTGTAAATATTTTTTCAGAAAAACAATTACACGGAGGTTACTTGAATTGCTATGACACATGTTCCAAAATTACTGTCACTTATACAGGGTGTTCAATTTCCACTGAACAAAATACAACTTTGTTATTTTAAATACAATGGTATAATTTTTTTAATACAATCGATTCTACGCATTATTTGCAAATGTTTTGTATTAGGGTTCCCTATACCTAAATTCAACTGTTTCGAAGATATTTACAATTTTCCCTTAAATTTTTCTATTGCACCATCTTAAAAAAAATTAATATTGTAAAGCGTTTTGAAGCGTAAGGTACCAAACTTCTGCAAACGAAAGTAAAGGGTCATAGACACTGAGAATTGTCATAACTTTCAACAAAATTTATACAGGGTGTGCAGAAATTAGCAACCAATTCAGATATCTTCAAACATTAAAAATTCTTTATTTTTTAATTGCACATAGTAGTTTTTATTGCAGCACTTGATTCAGCAAGAAATTCTATATCGATTCGTATTAAGGTCACATATACCTATCTTTATTAATTTTTGAGTTATTAGATAATATCTTCGAAACAGTTGAATTTAGGTATAGGGAACTGTAATACAAAATATTTGCAAATAATGCGTAGAGTCGATTGCATTGAAAAAAATTACACCATTGTATTTAAAATAACAAAGTTGTGTTTTGTTCTGTGAAAATGGAACACCCTGTATAAGTGAAAGTAATTTTAGAACATGTGCCATATCAATTCAAGTAACCTCCGTATAATGGTTTTTCAGAAAAAATATCTACAAGGGGAGATATGGTACGTGGACGCACTAGAGAGACACCCTGTACATGTATTCCGAATATGTACTTGGCCTTTGCTTAGTTCAGTAGAATTTAAAATACATTCTTGGACCTAATTCCACTGTTGTGAAGTGAGGATGCGCTGTCAACGCAAGTATTCTTCTAGACGTGCCCGTGTCATAGCAACACGTTGAAGCATGAAGACCACTGAACATCACATGGCTGCTGAAGAGATGGCCAACTATTCCAGTTCAAGTAGTCTCCATAGCTTTTCAACATTAATCGATAGAACCGGATAACGTTGAACTCTCCTACTGATAATATTCCAAACATGTTCAAACGGATTGAGGCTCGGAGTAAGAGCTGGTCAGGGAAGCGCATGCAAAGACATTGCAATGTTCCACAAAGATCCATACTACACAAGCCGCATGTGATCGCGCATGTTGTTGCGTGTAAACCACACTTATGCGTTGTGAAATGTAGGGGCGTACAACAGTGTCCAAAGTGTCCAAAAGAGACTGATATACAGAAACGAAATGAAGAATTCCATTACAATGATACTATACAAAATGTATACATACATGTGTATATCCTAAAATATGGTTTATATCTATTGTTATGTATCGTATTTGTTGTATATATAATAATTCATTTTGTACAATAAAATGCTCATTTTCAAAAACTGGGGTGCCTCTCCCTTCTCCCTCCTCCTCCCCTCCCCCCACACATATTTTCTAGTGAAAATGTGAATGCACGAATGCATAATAAAACTAAAAGAACATGTTTTCAATGCATGTGCTTGCATACATGTTAAGTGCTTCCTCAATCAATCGCAATGAGAATTTAAAAAGACGCAACTCTGTATATCTGTCCCAACAATATTGGCGCATTATTCTTTACTGTTTTCCCGTATAATTAATATTTGTATTTTGAAATGAATATTATGAAAGCACATAAGCTCTGGTTTGGAATGATTAAGCTACACACAGTTTTAGCACAACAACATAAGCGTATTGTTCACTTACAGCTTTCTTGCATGTACTCATATTCTGATGTGGAATGATATCTCTATAAGAAAATTCGATATAGAATGTGATATTTATAATATTAACATCAAAAACAAGAACCTTATAACCCCACCGACATACATATAAAACCACTTTATTTAGAACATATTTTTCTTACAATATACAGGGTTATTCACGGAACTGGTTCATTAAAACTTTTCGATGTTGCTCAAATTCTACAATTCTAAAAACTTGTAGTTCCGGATAGTGTCATCTGGTCTCATTGACGAAACTATATACGCTTTTGTATCACTTCCGATTTACAGGAAGTTCAAGTCAACTTTCTTAATTTAAATAGCATGGTATATTTTTTATAAATTCTTTAGATCATCCGCGCAATTCTTTACCAAAACTTACTAAGGTATCTTATACCTAAAAGCAGCTGTTTTTGAGTTATTCAATTTTTTTTCAAAAATACGGCCAACTACAACGTTATGTTAAAAACTCTGTGTTTCAGTAACCATTACAGGTGCAGACTTCATATTTGACATGTCACTAGCTGAAACATAAGGCATCAAATTTATGTGGTCAAAATTACGTTTGTGTATACAGCGCCGTTCAAAATTAACGTTCATTTCAACAAAGTTCACATCGATGAAAGTCGCTTTTTTTAATTCTATCTGGTTACACCATGCGTTACCTACCCAATCTCAACAATTTGACCTTTATACAACAAGTATGATATAAGCCAGTTACTTACGAAATCTCTGATTCTGTGTCTAATTTTTGGAAAGACCTTTATGATTTACACAATCAAAACCTTTGCTTAAGTAAAAAACTATGACAATCACGCATCCATTACTTTCAACACAATTAATGTGATATTGTTTTAATATAAAGTTAGAGAAAAATAGGAGTGCTTTTCCGATCTTTGATTTTTTTCGCGAGAAAAGCTTATAGGCGAAAACCGATTGTAGCTGTCGTCTTGTTTTGTTGTGGTTATATGAATGCTTTTTTAATATATGTAAAGCAACAAAATGTTTGTCATTCTTCTACTTTTTATAATAATGTTTAACTAAATTTGCTCAATTTTTCTATCAAACAGATCGGTACGTAGCGCTGCCTCATTGTTTCGGTAACATTGCTATCGTTTTCATTAGATACTTATTTCGATTAATTTGCTATTGTAACTATGGCCGATAAGTCTGAGTTAAACATACACTACACAGAACAGCTTAAATGTGGAATATTTCTCTAATAAGTTAATTATGAACCTAGTTACAAGCATTGAAGTACGCATGTAAAGATTCACCTGTCCTTTGTGGTGAATCCAAAATTGCAATTGATTATCTGCAATGGTTTCAATGAATGTATGAATTTTTAAAATAGAGGCGAAAATCGCTTACAAACCCTCTGTTCACGCGATTTTCGTGTCTATTGCATAGAGTAAAAAATTGCAACTGCAGATAATTAATTGAAATTTTGGATTTTGGATGATCAAATCTCTTTCTTTTGGTACTATAAAAATTTAATTCAACTTTCACCACAAAGGATAGGTGAATTTTTACATGCGTACTTCAATGCTTGTAACTTTCTTCATAATTAACTTATTAGAGAAATATTCCGCATTTAAGCTGTTCTTGGCGTTAATGATCGATTTGTGACGAAAGAAATCGTTTTTCGTCTTTTATTTGTAAAACAAGCGTTTTTTTTACCTGTATGATGACTTTCTTCCTTCATTGTATCTATGTAATCTGTTTAAATTTTGACATCGGTACGTACATTTTTCACGGGTGTTACGAAAACTCATTTGACGTAGACATAGCATGCGAACACACCTTCTGCAAATGTGCCAATGATGTTAGGTCTGCATCGATATACCGGATCTACCACCGATACCTGTTTGTGAGAAGTTTTCAAAGTACCTAACTATTTATGAAATTGAAGCTTTCAAGATAAGAATAATACATGGCCTTCTTTTCTTTTAAATATTTTTGATAGCGTAGAGCCAAAAGTTGCAAATTTATTAATTTAAATTGATTTTACAATACTCTGTATTTAAGTATCTATATCTATCTTCAACTGTTTCTGAGTTATTACGACTTGTTTTAAAATGTTGCCTTTTGAAGGGTGATTTTAATAGCCTTTTTTTGTTCTTATTTAAACGTAAAACCTTTATACTTTAGAAACCGTAACTAGAACTGTAATGATTACGAAAATTACAAAAACAGTAGAAGTGTAGTGCTTACTAGTAGTTGTGTACTTTTCGAAATGTAAAATTACGGTAACATTCAGAAATCTTCATACGTTTGTACGTGCTTTAAATTTAATTAAATCTAATTACTGTAATATAACTGGAAGTTCACTTGTGTTGCTTAAAATAAATTAGTAAGTAAACTGCAACACACGACTCTCTTTAACGACAAATGAGTCTGCAGCTGTAGTAGTGGATGTGGTACCAACAGCACCAGAAGGAATGAAGTTATCTGTGCTCATCGTTGTCATCCGCGAGGCACTTAAAGCGCCCATACTTAGACACAATGCTGGGGACACGGGATGAATTATTAAGTTCCTTCCTCTCAGCCGTGTAATTGTCTTACACTCTATAATAACGGGCGTATACGACAGTAACTGCTCATTCATAATTCAACTTGTGCAAGTGTATTAAAGCAATGAACCACTCTCTAATTTGACTATCAGAATTACTAAAATCATTTCGTCGGCTTCTTATGATCCGTACACATACACATGTACACAAGCGTACATGTACGCAAACACGTACTTCTGTGCACAAAGACTTACAAACCAGCGAGGCAGTCACCGCCAACAGCAACTAATTAACACTGACAACGGCAGAAGCACTTAATTGAAAAGTACCCCGTATTACTAACTGCTCGGTAATTGTTCTCTCCGCATAATTTTCAAAGTGCATAGCGGAAAGAGAGAAAAGTATTCGCAAAAGAAATTTATGTTAGAGCAAATGGTTTAAAATTCTTTTATTAATCAATTTGAATGAGAATATAAAGTAAATTTAAGTTAATGTAATTTATTAGAGTCGAATTTATTTTCAGTAAGCATTCTACAGTATCTCTAGTTTTTGTACAATTTAAGGGGCACTATGTGTTGGCGAATTCTGAAATTAATTATTATGTTTGTCCAATAAAAACGTTTGTTCGAGTATTCAATTGAGATAGTATAAATATTAGTTAAAGAACATTTTCAACCTAAAAGATTTCCTGGCAAGAATCCATGCCACTCGAGAATACCGTTTGGATTATCAGTTGGCAACAGATTCGTATTTTTACATCTACAAAGTATAAACTTTCATAAATCAGCTGATCTTAATATTTTATTAAGACCTGCTTTTCGATACTCAATGTATTACTCAAAGGATGTAATGAAATAACTAAAATTACTTTTAACAAGATATTGATCATTCACCGTTAGCTTAAATATTATGTAATCTACAGAATGTCAGCAATCATGTTATATCAGGATGATTTTTAAAATTCTATTTTCCATTGTGATAAATTTGTGAGAAATAAATCTCTAAATTTATTTGTAACGATGAAGCAGAGTCGCGAAACTTTCTAATTCCTAATTTATTATCTTGTGTGTTTAAGTATTAATTTATAGTTTTCCTGAACTATTTCTCTTCAGGAAATGTTTGATGCAAATGATTTACAAACGCACATGTACCCACTGTATATGTAGCTCCAGGATATATTGCAAAAAAATCTACAACCACATAGAATAGTGTTATGCAATATATATGAAAATCAATCATAACTGTTCATATCTAAACGTATGAATACTCTAAAGTTTCGTAATTTCTTGTGGAAGATATAATAGTAGATATTAAATATACCAGTGGCATATAGCATTGTAGATTTCCAAATGTGTACCTAAATTTACAAACTGTTTGATAAAATTTAGCATGCACGCATATCCTATTGCACACAGATATTTGTAAATTCCACACTTTGATCACGCACATTATGATTTGCACAAGCAGCGTGTTGTAGACATCTTAATCCCATCCAAGTAACCACATGCACTTGGATTGTATTACAAGGTTAGTGTTTGATAGTTGTATATGAAACTGCCAAATTTTTCATAAAAGTACTCGAATATAGATTCATGGGCAGATGCATTGACATATAAATATACAATTACCAATAATTTATTTATGCACTCTATGATTACTCACCATGTGTAAAAATTTATCGACCCATTTGTTACTATTGCTCCACTAGGACTGTAGCATCTGACTAAATCCGCTATAACACCAAAGAAATATTTTCGTCTTTAAGCATATCACTAGGATAAAATGTGACTACATTTCCTGTTCACAATTGAATTTTTTTGTCGTTTGCAATTAAACATGACCAAATTTAAGATTTGTTTAAAACGTAGGTTAAAGGTATTACAATGTTATTGTTCAATAGCTGATTATGAGTTATTTTAAAGAACGTTGCTGCGACGGAAATCGTCTAATTGTTTTTCTGTACAAACTAGTACAGCAATTAATACACTCAGCAAAATTTCTACAGTTGCATCTAATTTTGTGGTTCCTCTATAAATATTTAGCAACAGTATGAGTTACCAATTATCTAAAATTACATTCCTAAACGTAAATAAATAGCATTGACATTATTTTGTCAATATCACTACTGCTAGATATATAAAGGAAGTATCTGTCGTATAATCGTATAAATGCGAGCGAAATTTCTATAATTCCACAGAGTTAGAAAGACATCCTACGAAATTAGGCATTACTTTCTAGTGTAAAACAACCTCTAAACATCTTCAAGAGTTTTTTTATTGTTAAATATATTTATTACCGAAGTATAAGCAGCAGTTAATAAAAATGCAGAGAGGTAAATTGCTCTCCAAAGACGAAAAAATAAAAGTAAATTTTTATAAAGAAGTGGGGTTTTCAAACCGAGCCATAGCTAAGAACATTTGGTATAGTCACCGACACCATGTTGTGGTCTATGTAATGATACGGTCTTTTTTGTGCACTATATAGTGAAAGAACAGTCTTAATTTGTGCTAATATGTGTTTGAAGTCTTGGGCGCCACGGTATATGAACAAATCCCCCTGTGAACCCACAACGACGGACGTTACTGATACCGAAATAAAGAAATTGATTCCTCTGACTAGCAAAAATGTCGGTCGCAATCGCTCTAACGTAATAAAGAAAAACATGTAGTTAATTTACAAACTTTCTTATGATCTTTCCTTTATACGTTCTCAGGTGCGTGCGGTAAATGGAGAATTTATAATATTTTGGCAATAAATAATAACACAAAACATGCAGTCTTATCTGTTGCTGAATAAATGAAAAGGCATCAAATGAACAAATAACAAATATATTAAATAAAACAAATGAATATATATAGATACAAAATTAGAAAATATTAAACGAAATCTTAATATTAAATGCACCTTTCTTATTTTAATTTAACATCCACGCAATTAAATGACTAACAAACTAACAACGGAGCTAAATAGACATATGAATTTAAGCAAACAAAACGGCAAAATTTTTATCACATAATAGTTAATTACTTTATTTGCTACGAACTCGAGTTAATGCAAAATAATAGCTTTACGGCCAAATACCTTTACGTTACTTCTTTCTTCGCGTACGGTCGCTGGCGCTGTTTCGTTCCACCAAATGTCCGCTTCTCTCTTCGCTTTGTCTTGGTGCTTCGGACGTGTCCTTTCTTGTCTGTTCTCTTACCAGTATCTTTATTTATTGGCTATGTGCTGGCCTATCACCAGTAACCACTGCCGTTTCCTTTATACTGATTATTTAAACAAATATAATAAAACAGGAACACTAACTGGCCCTAAATTGAAAAAGATATTTTATAATAATTGCGAAGCGAACTAAACTCTCTGGCGGTCGAACGAGAAGTAGTCTTACAAGCGGAGCCGAGCCAAATTCCTACACCGTACAGTTCTCACCATAAGTCACCTGTTTTCTCGTTGTCAGCTAAAAACTGTTACATTTTTAAACTATTAAGAATACATGAAATTTTAATATAGGGACATTTATATACAATCACGGAATATATACAGATAGGTGCATTGAATTAACTAAAATAAAATAACATTTCTTAATATATATTTATAATAAGTACTTGTCTTCCTTATTATGTCAATGCGCTTGAAAAATAAAATAATTGAAAATCCGCTCTTCCGGAATCAATATAAACCTAGTCGTAAATTAAAAAATGGATCAAGGTAGCACAGTTATGTGCCATCTCTCCACGAGGGTATTAAGAGCAAAATTAAATCGAAGTTGACAAATACATAGCAAAGATATTACCAGAAATTCGATTGTTCTATTCCACTATGTAATGTAAACTAGTGCTACCAACATTAGAAAATACCTTTCAATCTATTAAAAGTTTTTTGTGGAGATTTGTGACTGTAATCTTAAAAAAGTGGTATGGTAATAGGTCACATGTGACGTGTAAAATCATACGTTACACATTGGGGCACAAACTATTGGACAGCGTTATCCAGAGCATGATCCTTTAATTATTGTACCAAGACTTAGTCGTGATGTCCCGAAGCATCACAGTCAATATTTATACATAAGCTTCTTCTTTTATCTTTATTCCAGACCCGTCCGACCTATGGTCACCGGCAGGCACCGCAGCCTTCAGGCTTATTGTGGCACATCTGTATATTCAAGTCACCCACTCTAACACAGTAGTCCTCTCCACTAATCAGTACAGGTCCCTAACCGAGTGGGTTAGGCATATCTCTGGGTCTCCTTTCGGGGATGCCAAATAGGTGTTGCCTTCTGCAATCTAGTGCCTCGCAATCGCGTAATATGTGATCGGCTGTCTCCGGTTCTATCTCACAAAGTCTACATTTTGTGCCCCCGTCAAACACACTGATAGGTGTTCTTTCACCGCAGCATGTCCAGTCATTAGACCCGTTACAATCCAGAGCTATTTCCTACTAAGCTCCAGTAGTTCTCTATCCCTTTTTCGGCATGGTTTCCCTATAAAGGGTTTACCATGTATTATACCGGGTATGGCTCTCCAGTATTCTAGCTGTTTCGTACGAACCCAGTCGCCTATTTATCTCCGGGTCGTTTGCCTTGTAACCTGGAGAGAAAGGTTCTGGCCTGTACATTTCCATCTCTGGCCCTATCTTTCCGAGTTTGTCAGCCCTTCGTTGCCCTCGATCTCTTGATGGCCCGGCATCCAAATCAAGGTTTGCTTGTTCAGGTTCGACAGTTCCACCAATTCGTTAAGGCATTCCGTTACCAGCCCGGACGACTCTTTCCGGCTTAGTAACACCTTTAGTGCCGCTTGGCTATCAGACATGATGTGAGTTCGTCTGTTGGTCACCGCTTTCACATTCATTGTGTGTGCGCACTGGAGGATGGCATATACTTCCGCCTGAAACGCAATGCGTAGCTATGCCCCTCATTCTGAGAGCATATCTCTGCACGGGTACCATTAACCGTCTTAGATCCGTCCATGTGCCAGACTAAGTCTTGCTTTTTGATGCCAAGTGCATACCTAGCAGCCTCCTCCCATCCATCTGCTATAGACACCCTGTAGGGATTCCCACACCTTTGTGCTCGATTATCGACATGTGTTTTGTATTGACCCCTTTCGGAGTCATTGTGTGTTGCAGTCCGTATGCTCCCATCCTTTACTCTCCCTTCATAACTAGGTGCAACGGTGGCAAGTCCATGAATGCTTCCATGGCTTCAGTCGGTGTCGACCGCATTGTTCCCGTTATTCCTAAGCAGACCAGTTTTTGCACTTTGCTCAGCTTCTGAATGGCGTTTCTTTGATGCGTCTTTGACCACCATATCAACGCTGCATACGTCATTGTTGACTTAACCACCATGCTGTATATCCAACTCAGCATGTCTGGTCTTAGCCCCAATTTCCTTACACATAAGCGTCTAACCAGTGTTAATGCTGTCAGCGCTTTTTTTGTCATTCTATTCAAATGTTGGTTCCAGGTAAGTTTGGAGTCTAATGTTACTCTAAGGTACTTTATCTCCCCTACCATCTCCATGATAACCCCCTTCAACGTAACCAGATTTAGGCCATTCTGCTTTCGTTGGTGGGTAAAGTCCACGATGTTGGTCTTATCAGCACTGATGTTCACTCCTGCCAACTCCGTCCATATGCTAACCAGAGCTTCTTGCAGTCAATCTCTGGCCGTGGTCAGCCATCCGCGTAGGCCAGTACCCTGTGACCGTGGTCGTTAAGCACCTCCAGTAGCCCGTCTGCGATTAGGCACCACACGAGAAAGAGCAGCACCCCATCTTGCGGAGAACCCCTAGCCACCCGGGCCGTCAGAGTCTCGCCTGCGACCGAGGCTTCCACCACTCTCTCCCTTTGCCTAAAATCTATCCAGGCGACACAAGTGCCGTCCACACCTCTGCCTATGAGAGTTCTGGTAATTGAGTCAAAACCTGTATTACTGAATACCCCCTCGATATCTATGAAGGCCCCGAGCATCACTTCCTTGTTTTATAGTGTGTCCTGGACTAAACTGACTGGTTTGTGGAGTGCTGTTTCTGTCGAAACTCCTGTCCGATAAGTATACTGGTCACGTTGTGAAGGTGCGAGCACCAGTAGTTACATCGTCCCTGATATACCTGTTCACCAATTTTTCCAATGCCTTCATAGTGAAGGACATTAGACTAATTGGACTTAGGGACGCCGTAGCCTGTCCTGCTTTCCCGGGATTTGTGATGAATGCTATGCTTCTACCTCTCCACGCTGTTGGTGTGGAGCCAAAAGCCAAACTGCATCTAAAGATGTTACACAATATCGCATACAATAGTTCCGCTTCCTTCTGCAGCATGATCGGATAAATGCTGTCTGGTCCCGGCGATTTATAGGGTTCGAATGAATCGATAGCCCATCTGATTTTATCATAGTTAACCGTCCTTCTAGAAGTCAGCGCATCTCAGCGCAGGACACCTTCCTCTTCCGGCGCTCCTCCCAGATGTTCCTCGATTGATTCACGATCTCAGGGACAGGGAAGTGCACCCGTAGGCTTCTTACTAGTATAAATATTTTACGTAAATAAAGGTTGGGAATTCAAAATCTGATTTAATACAGCGACAGCTCTTAACAATTGTCAAAAATGTTTGGATATATATTGAAACATATTTACAAACTATACTATATCTTTGTAACGTTCTGTATTTTTGCAACAACATACTGTGTAAGTTTTATTAGATATAATATATAATATAGAATTACTCGAAAATGGGCAATGTCCATCTAAGGTCTTATGTTATGTATTTAGTATCAAAATCTCAATCAATTTTCACTGATTACATGCCCATGTAATTTTCATCCTTCACTCTAATAAACACCAGTTATACGTTGCGTAAACGTGATCTGCTTGTCTCGTCCTGGCGAACAATTTGGTTTAGATATCCTTACTGATGGTCCGGTTTCATCCGCTACGAAATTAAACGGGCACTTAAACTTATGGTATTAGTGGTGGCACATCATCAAGGGCCTAACAACTTCGACATAAAGGTGTGAATAAGTTTATATATGAGTTAGATCCCCTGGAACAATAGCATCATTTATGTCTGCACCAGATAATCACGTGTGGACACTGGCGCGTGTAAGATAAAGGTATCGAATGATTTCTGTATTGACATTTTTAATAATATATAAATTCTATAATTAGCATCTTAAGTTTAGTTAATAGTTTAATATATTACTTGGAGGTGTAACTTCGTAATTTAAGATTCAATGTATGCTGTGTAAACCCCTTGAAGCCGAACCAAATAACATTTGTTTTAAATACTTCCCGAGAAGTGTTTATAACTTATGTATAACCGACACCGTTATGGAACTTCATAGCCCTTCTTAGCAATCGGAACGGGGACGTCGTAAACGTATATATATTGAATACAAAATTGTTCAACTCTAAATTTATGATATGGTAAACAAACAGTTGTCCCTTTGATACCTGCTATGAGATGAAACATACATTACATCGAAACACATACATCGATAATAATGCATGTAAATTTGAATTTAATGATGTTCCCAAAAGGGAATTTTAAGAAATTCTAAGAAATGAAATGACAGATAATCCGTATATAATTGTTCTTGCAAAGAGCAATAAAGAAAGAGATATAAAACTTATTTCAACATTAATTATATTATTATTAACTTTTAATAAATTTTCACCGCATAATATTGCGTGTTCTTTCAATAACATTCATTTTGAAATCGCGATAAAGATATAGCATCGACCCACTCCAAACTAGGTTTTAAAAGAAAAATATGGTATAAAACTGTTTATTAAAAAATATACTATTATTGTTATCAATTTATTAACATTATTTTTATTTATCATAACAAGTTAACAGAAAATAATGTAACAAATATTTTGTCAGGCAAGAAATGCTCGTAATCAACAAGAACAGCTTTTAAAATTTTGCTATTTCAACAGAATAGTTATTTGTATGCCTGGGACGCGAAATACCATTTTAGCGTACCGAAAGAAAAGTTAACACCGGGGCCGCTTGCGGCCGAGGCAGGATCAGACATTGACAACTATGCCCCTACACGTTTTTCTTACAATTTTTTGAACTAAGAATACTTTTATTATTTAAAAATTATTAAATCATGAACAATAAATACCGGTGTAATAGCGTCTTTTTTAAATTATATGATTAGTAAATGTTTGTTCTGCGATACTTCAGGTTACGAATAAGATATCGAAATACGGTTTTCACTAGCCTATTTAGGTATCACTTCCCTACATTTTTATGAAAAAGGTAACATTATTGGTGTTTGTGCTTTTATATTTTTTGTTATTGGTACTTTTGATTTTATTTTATATGTGGCGCCATCTACCAAAAGTGGCGAGCAGTTACATGCATTGTAAAAAAGGTTGTATTTGAATACGAGACGTGAAGGTAATGCTAACAGTTAAAAACAATAAAATATATATAAAAAAGTTATCAAAGCGTATAATTCCAACATGGTCCTTCGAGCCGGATGTTAAAGATGCGAAATAAAGCGGTAATACGAAATTCTACGAAGAATTAGAAATCGACACGTGGGGAAAACGAGGTGTGATCATTAATCGACGATCATCCTGTCCCATCCAAGTAAGTTATTACCGTCTTACACCTTTATGCGATTGTAACAATTCGTTCTTGTCATTAGTTGTTAGATTTTTCAATATTTATTGCAAATTTGTGCATATTTGTACTCGATTTGATCATGGCAGATATAAGCGAACTAAAGCGTAAACGGGGCTCAATAAAGGCGCGAATAACGTTATTTAAAAAGTACATAGACGAATTTAAAAGCGATATTCAAAACCAAGACGATAAAAACATTAGAATTCAAGAATTGCAGATAAGGTTAGAAAGAGCAGAGGGCTTAATTGAGCTATACGAAAAACGAGAACGTGCGTTATTCGAAAAGGAATATTATAAGGCGATAGCGGATGCGAAATCTATACTTCAGACAACTAACGGACAATCGGTTAATAATACATCTACGCAACTAGATTCAGAAAGGGTGCATGGCATAAAGCTACCACAAATTTTGTTGCCCAATTTCGACGGGAATTATGAAACGTGGCTAGAGTATCGTGACACTTTCGAATCACTTATACACAAAAATTCGGTAATTGGTGAAATACAAAAATTTCATTATCTACGGGCTTCTCTAAAGGGAACGGCTTCGCAGATTATACAATCCTTAGAATTTACATCGAGTAATTATCAGCTAGCATGGTCACTGTTACGAGAACGGTTCGACAACAAGCGATTATTAATACAAAGTCATGTAAAACACATTGTTCAGTTTAATTCGTTAGTTAAAGGATCGGCTACCGAGCTAAGAAAACTTGTAGATAATTTATCTAAGTTCCCAAGCTCAATGATCAAAGGCGTTCACACAACCTCCTGGTCAGTACCAAATACACTTGTCCAGCTTGCCATGAGAATCATAAATTGTATCAGTGCAAGAAATTCATTGAATTAGCGGGAAGCAAACGAATTGAGTTGGTAAAAAAGGCTAAAGCTTGTGTGAATTGCTTGAGATCTGGTCACTTTGCGAGAGAGTGTACGTTTGGAAACTGCAAAACTTGTGGTGCGAAACGTAATACGTTGTTGCATCAGGAGAACCGAGATTCAGCACAAACGTCAGATGCGGTCTCACTTGCAACAAACGGGTCCGATTGCTCGGTTCTGCTCGGTACCGCATGCGTGTGGGCGTTAGACGCAAGCCAGAGAACACAAGGTTGTCGCATTGTTCTCGATTCATGTTCGCAATCGAACTTCATCACTGAAGATTTAGTGAAAAAACTGAAACTCAAGTGTGAAGACACGAACATAGCGATAAAAGGTATAAACGCGGACACATCTAATCAAAGTATAAAGGTGTGTATTACGCTAAAATCGAAAGTAAACAATTTTCAACTAACTATGTCATGTTTAGTAATACGGACAATATGCGACAAGTTGCCAAACCCGTCGCAGCAAGGCGTTAATTTAAATATACCTGAAAATATAAGACTAGCAGATCCTAAATTCGATCAAATTAACAAAGTAAACGTATTAATCGGGGCTGAATTCTTTTATAGTCTGTTGTGTGTCGGCCAGGTAGATTTGGGCCAAGGGTTACCTATATTACAAAAGACCAAATTTGGTTGGATAGTATCGGGGCCTATGCCTAGCTCTACAATAGGATCAAATCGAATTTGTAATTTTGCAAAAGCAAATGACATACAAGGTCAGTTAGAAAAGTTTTGGGAATTAGAAAGCGTCTTACCTGCGAAAAGGCTAACTAAAGAGGAACTAGAATGCGAACAGTACTTCGATAGTACACTTAGGCGAAGTGAAGACGGTCGTTTTATCGTATCTATACCATTCAAAGAATCGTTAGAACGCTTAGGCGAATCTCGCGAAACGGCATTGAAACGGTTTAACCAGTTAGAGAGGAAACTTAACGCGAATACCGAATTAAAGGAACAATACACAAATTTTATGAGCGAATATATACAGTTAGGTCATATGTCGCTTATAGAAAACGAGAAATGCGATTTACCAGTATACTATATACCTCACCATAGCGTTACAAAGGAGGACAGCTTAAGTACCAAATTACGCGTGGTGTTCGATGCTTCTTGCAAGACAAATTCGGGATGTAGTTTAAATGATCTACAGATGACGGGTCCAGTTTTACAGGACGAGTTATTTTGTATTTTATTGAGATTTCGTCAGTCACGATTCGTAGTATCTGCGGACATACAAAAAATGTACCGGCAAATATTAGTAGCACCAGAAGAAACGCGGTTACAGCGGATATTTTGGCGGGCTAATCCAAAAGACGCGCTTAGTGTATACGAGTTACAAACGGTAACATATGGAATGACCGCAGCATCTTATTTAGCAGTAAAATGTTTGCAAAAGGTAGCCGAACAAAACGTCGCGATATATCCAGAAGCGTCAGAACGGATTATACGAGATTTTTATATGGACGACCTATTAAGCGGGTTTGATACCGTAGAACATGCCGAAACCGTATGTTTAATAATCGCGAACATTCTAAGAAGCGCTAAATTTGAACTCAGACAATTTGTTAGTAACGAACCTACTATTTTAGAAAAATTCAAAACAAACAATGATTCACTCTCAGTCCTGAACATTACGGGTAGTCAAACAAAGGGTACCTTAGGCTTGCAATGGTGCTGTGAATCTGACGAATTAATCTACAGATTTAGAAACATTACCCGGAAGACGGTTAGCAAACGAACAATACTATCGGTCGTATCACAAATCTTTGATCCACTAGGGTTATTATGTCCGTTCACCATAACTGCAAAAATATTGTTGCAAACTTTATGGAAACTTAATCTTACGTGGGACGAAGGAGTACCGCAAGATGTGCATAGCGAGTGGTCACGCTGGACCAGTGAATTACAAAAATTGTCCGAATTAAAAATAACACGCCATGTTATTGCAGTTGCACCACGATGGATTGAATTGCACGGTTTTTCTGATGCGTCGGAGAGTGCATACGGTTGTTGCCTTTATGCAAGGAGTTTGGACGCGAATAATCTTATAAGAACCCGTTTAGTATGCGCGAAAACACGAGTAGCACCCGCCAAGGTTATATCAATCCCTAGGTTGGAGCTTTCAGGCGCGTTACTGTTAGCCCGATTAATGGATAAGGTATCTCAAGCATTGGACATCAATATAAGGGAAAAATTTTATTGGTGCGATTCCACTATTGTTCAGGCATGGATAAGACACGATCTTGGAAATTTAAAGACCTTTGTAGCTAATCGCGTTTCAGAAATTAGCACACTCACTAATGTAAATAATTGGCGGTACGTGCCAACGCAGGACAATCCTGCAGACTTGCTATCCAGGGGGGTATTGGTACGCGAATTAGTACAAGCAGATCTTTGGTGGGAAGGCCCTACTTGGTTGAAAGACAGCGATTCAAGTTGGCCCAACACAACGTTGCATAAAGTAGACAATGTACCGGAGAGAAAGACTCTAAAAACATTAATTTCAACAAAACACGAAACAAATGAGTTGCTTAGCAGGTTTTCTTCATTTTCAAAGCTGCAACGGGTAACAGCTTACTGTTTAAGGTTTATTAATAACACCCGAAATAAATCCTCTAGACAATTCGGATCATTGACCCTAGATGAACTGAATAATGCACTACATATATTGACGAGAGTGTGCCAGTCAGAATCATTTTCAGACGAGATTAATCACATTAAGCGCGGAAAGAAAAACGATTTGAAGGGGACTATTGTCAAATTAAGCCCATTTCTTGATGACAGTGGCATATTACGGGTCGGTGGGAGACTACACGCGTCGGCATTCCATTTTAATAAGAAGCATCCTATATTGCTACACGCAGATCATGTCTTCACCATACTGCTTATCGAGAGGGAACATATTCAACTACTTCACGCGGGCCCTCAGCAAACACTCTACTCCTTAAGAGAGAGGTATTGGCCTATCCGAGGACGGGTCGTAGTAAAGAAAGTAGTTCATAGATGTACGATTTGCTTCAAAGCTGCACCGCCAAATACCGCGAATCCGCTCAAGGGCAATCTGCCTAAACATCGAGTTACCGTAAGCTTATGTAGCCTTTCAAGTCTGTGGTGTAGATTTCGCAGGTCCGTTTGAGTTAAAGAACAAACTTGGCCGCGGAGGTAGTATTTCTAAGGCATATTTGTGCATTTTCGTATGTTTCTGCACTAAAGCGATGCACTTGGAATTAGTCTCTGGTTTGAGTACAGAGGCATTTTTCGCTACGCTAAAACGGTTTATTGCTAGGCGAGGCAAACCTTCTGACATTCACTCAGACAACGGAACAGATTTTATAGGCACCGCAAGAGAAATGAAAGAGTTAAAAGGCTTCTTGTCGGGGAACAACGAGTTTATAAAACGTAACCTACAAAATGACCAAATCGAGAGGCACTTTATACCTTCGCGAACTCCTAATTTTGGGAGGCTTTGGGAAGCCGGAGTCAAATCGGTTAAGTCACATATAAAACGAATTGTTGGCAATCGCAAACTTACCTTTGAAGGATTTTCCACTGTCCTCTCCCAAATCGAAGCAGTGTTAAATTCTAGACCTCTTTCACCGTTATCCTCCGATCCCACTGATTTTAATCCGTTAACACCTGCACACTCCCTCATCGGACAAAGCCTTACCAATATTCCCGAAGGCAATTACATAAATATTAAGGAAGCGAGATTGAATACCTATCAGAAGTATCAACAGATGTACCAGCAGTTTTGGTCCCAGTGGTCAAAATCATACATCGGAGAACTTCAAGGACGTACAAAATGGGTAAAGACAACACACCAGGCAATCCAACCAGGTTCGATGGTACTGCTCAAGCAGGACCACATACCTCCACTGCAATGGCCGCTAGCGCGCATTGTGGAAGTCTGCCCAGGAGCGGACGGTGTCGTGCGAGTGGTGATAGTTAAATTACCGACTGGAAAAACATTAAAGCGTCCTACGTCAAAGGTGTGCGTGCTCTCAATCAACTGAAGACGACATTTACAACAAAGGACAACATTGACATTGTGTTTTTTTTATTTTTTTTTTCTTTTGTTTATAAAATGCTAATACTTTACTTATTATTCGTTGAAAGCCGGAGCTCTCAAGGTGGGGGCCATGTTTGTGCTTTTATATTTTTTGTTATTGGTAGTTTTGATTTTATTTTATATGTGGCGCCATCTACCAAAAGTGGCGAGCAGTTACATGCATTGTAAAAAAGGTTGTATTTGAATACGAGAGGTGAAGGTAATGCTAACAGTTAAAAACAATAAAATATATATAAAAAAGTTATCAAAGCGTATAATTCCAACAATTGGATTTAATTTTTTAGAGAATTTTGCAATTTTCTGCTATTATATCAAAAAACGCGCTCTAGCGGCATCACTAAGAAATAGATATATCATAGGTATGATTGGTTTGCTGAACAATAAATGCTTTTTCCAATGAGGCCACATTTGTTAAAATCAGTTCAGTCATTTAGGAGTTACACCTGTTTATTTAAAAAACATTGAATTACACTCCACCACTTTATTTTAATAGATACGTCAAAAAGTGTTAAACAAAAATTACTCGAGTAAAACTTAGCTTTAAAAAGCATATATTTTTTGGTAACATTTACTGGGTGGATTTCAGTGAAAAATCACTTTAAAAGTTTAACATGCCGGTTACGCTTTTTTACCGCAAATCTCTAGGACGAATAGTTTCAGAGATACAACACTTTGCATTCTTATCTGACTACCCTGTACGTGCATATGTACACGTAGCGCAGTAGTCAATATGTATTTAAAAATCTGTATTATTAGATCTGTCACAATTTGATGTATAGAGTTTTCAGACGTAAAGAAACTATAAAAAATAGTTTGTTGCTCTAAATATCGATTTAGGTTAGTTTCGTACATTCTCTTTTCGTACACTTACCAAATTTTACCTGCCTTAACCGTTTTTATTCTCGTTTCGTACATTGAATAACATTTTTACCTAATGAATGCTCGTTTCGTTCACTCATACTGTGACCGCGAGAACCTAGACACAATTATAGGTATTTGACTAGTTATCGGCGTAATGATTTTTGTACATGAAAATATGAAATTAGCATGTGGTTTAAATAAATCTTCCTTCAGAATTTTTCCAGGCTTAGGACTAGCAATATATAAAATTAATATCTTTAATACTATATAAAGAAGTTAACTTGATATATGAGCACGCTTAAAGATTTTTGTTACCAATTATGTTAGTCAATAATTATTAAATTGTAGTAAAACGATGCATACATGTTTACAAATTTTTCGCCAAGCAGCTTCATCATTTCAGTTTTAATAATTCTATTCATATTTTACAATATACTATAACCGTGTAAATTTATTTCTTCTTGAAGAAATTTGTTAATAGTGTATTCAATTCTGTGATCTAAATTGATGTCTTTTCTTGCCCTCTTTGGTGTATTCATCATTATCTGCTCCTGTTGAATGATAAAATTGTAATGAGTAGAATCGTCATATAGAAAATTGAGTAGTTCATATATGTTTGGATGGCATTTTCCAATTTTCTTACAGAGTTTTGAGTGCCAACCTTCACTTGTATTTGTGGTACGGTGGCGACTGTTAAAGCACACCCAATATCTTGGAGAATCCATCCACTCGTCAACAAAGTAATTGTTAAATTTGCTTAGTTTCTCCATGTTTGGCGAATTTTCCATTACAATCAACCATCCTTCGTCAATATACGTTCGCGCGGTAAATGCGCTAGGGCTGCGCATAGCCTGAGATGTTGCCTTACTTCGACATTATCTTTGTACTCTACCACAAGTCCAACCTCTTGAGTTTTCGTCCAAAGTGCTTGGTTAAACTGAAAATTGCAATTTTTTACTTCAACTTCTGGGAATACTTTAAGAAAACCATTTATGGCGGCTTTTTCAAAATCTACGTAAAAGTCTCTTGGTTTGAATTCAGAAACACGTTCCTTTAATAGTATATTATGCAACGAGCATTTAATGATAGCTATTAAGACACGAGTATTGTAATGAATGCGAGTGTCTTAGTAGCCATTAAATGCGAGTTACATACACTATTTTTCTACGACATAATTCTACGACGATAATTAATTTTTATATCTGTCAGATGTGTAGTCACGGCCATATTCAATATCGGAATGTCGCATTCCTATTGGATATAAATTTGTATCATAATGAAAATTTGTATCGTAATGGACATCATTAAAGTACAGGTTCAGCATATCTAATAATACAATTAAAGTATGGGAGTAGAAAAAAGGCTAAACAGTTTGATACGTGAATTGTGTACACTTGCTAAATTAGTGTAGGACAGCTCTTAGATGTTTCGTCAGCAAAAATAATTTTCTTTTACAAAAGTCGTTAATTATTTAAACTTTAACTATTCACTTTTTTCATTTGTTTGCTAATCCCTTTTAATGACTTTTATAAACGAAAATATGAAATTAACGTATGATTTAGTCGTTAAAGCATTACGCCTATAACTAAAAAATGATTCTTTCTAACGTACAAATTGCTAATACAACTCGCACTAACTTAGATCTTTATTCACTAATTCGAAGGATAAAATCCCTTTTCTTTTCCACTCTAATGTGGTGTACAAAATACCTTGTAGTTATTGTGAAAAGTGCTATATTGGCCAAACTTCTCAGTGCATTAGAGACAGGTTGGTCCAGCATACATAGGAGCGACTGTAGAATTAAGAAGAACTCTTGCGCACTAGGTAACCATTCAAGGAACACAGATCATATTTTTAATTACAATTTAACTAGAATTCTATACATAGAAAATAATTATAAAAACCGATTGTTCTTAAAAATGGTAAACATCTGTCAAAACAACACTATGAATTTTAAAACAGATACCCATCGATTGAATATAATTTACACAAACCTCCTACAAAACAATCTCAAATACCGTCCCAATTTTTGGCCAACCTTGTATACTGTTTTGACCTGGTATACTATCCACTCCACAGTTCCATTTATATAGTATATAACTTGAGTATATTTTACCATATATTATGTTCAACACTTGGCTCAGCTTTTGTTAAACCCTACATTGTAAGTAATTTTTATATTCTTACGTACTTAATTGTTAATTTTTCTGAATTATTATTTTACGATTGTAAAACCACTTGATGAAGCGAATATCCATTTGGGAAATATTGTGAATAAATCAAATGAGATTCATTCATTGAAATTATCTACCTACAGACCGCATTCCCCAAACTATTTTTGGATTTATTTCCTTTTTACCTACATCTAAATATATATCATAAAACAACAGTTAATGATTATTAAATTAATATAAGTATATCGTCTGATTTCCATTACTATATTACCTCGTAGTTCTCGTAAGTTTATTAAAAGAAACAAATTGTAATAAGTCACCCTCCATTATTTTACAATGAACTCTTCTGGGCGCATGATTCTCTTCCTGGAGCTGATTTACAGTTTTATTAACACGAAAGGAACACGTGGAAGTTGCCGTGTGTAACATGAGACATTTGGGCGAACTATTTCATGCAATATTCTATCTTTTATTAAATTTCATAAACATGGTAGTTCCTTTTACGTAATAGTCAAGGTTGGTAAGTTGTGTTAGACACGCGCAAAATAGACCGATTTTTTTTTACTAGCTGGTAAAAAGTATGTAAAGCATATGAACAAGAAAATGTTTCCAAAATGATCTCTGTCGCAAAATAAATTTCTACACCATGCTTTTTGTATGTTACTCAGTTTAGACAGAATTGCGGTTTACTTCGCAAATTTCGCACAGAGTTTTAATTGAAGGCTCTAGGTACTACTTGGCTTTAGTAACGCATGTGGAAAATTCTTCGTAACCGAAACGATAATAATGTCAGTGGAGAATCCAGCACAGTTGATACAAGGCAGTTATATTGGTAGTTATGGCTCCACATGCATTGAACTTGTTTCTCACATATTGTGATCGGACATGCTGGCTGCCTCACCACGTTAAATAGGACTAACCGATGCGAGTTACTTTGATGAAAATTAGTTTACAATTTGCCACATACACTTATTATTTGAAAAGAAAATTCTCAATGTGAATATGTATAGTACGTGTCACACTAAAAATAACCACAACAAATATTACAGGGTCATTGGTAAAAATGGACTATTAAAAATATTATACAAATGGAACGGAATTTTAAAACAAAAATTGGTGGTTGATTATGAGTCATCATCTGAAAATATTTTGAAATAGATGACACTCCCGGTAGACCAGAAGTTTATTTTAAATAATATGCCTCAAATTCAATTACAAATTCAGCTTCTATGAAATATTTTGTTTTGTTACATATTTAGATTCTACAAAAAATTCTCTTTTAATCCACGGGGATAATTAAGTCGTTTATTTTTCTGTAGAATCTCTCTTATGCGATGTAATACTCATATTACTAGATATGTAGTTATATTGGGTATCTGTCATTTTGTCTGCGAACAACTCAGAAAGAAAAATATTAATTATAGTGTATGATATATGAAATATATGTGAAATATTTCATAGAAGCTGAATTTGTAATTGAATTTGAGGCATATTATTTAAAATATACAAGTATATACAAACTTCAACTTCAACAAAACACAAAAACAAGTTAAGACTATTATTGGGTTGATAACTGGACACTGTCCCTTAAGGAAGCATCTATACAACACGGATCGGGTGTGCGAACCCTGGTGCACGGGATGCGAGTTACAGGAGGAAACAAGTTTACATGGAATCTGCACATGTGAGGAATTTAAGGTACTCAGACAGAATCATTGCGGAAAGGATCTACTGGAGCCTTCCAGGGTACTCAAGTTTCCAATAGGCAAGTTACAGGACTTCATAGAGGACAGTAAACTTCTCAACTGGAAATGAGAGTTTCAATAGGGATGGTACAAAAACCACCCAGCTCAAGTACCTGGAATACAGGTGTCCAACCCTAGCTAAATAGATAGATAGATAGACAACTTCAACTGGAAGTGTCATCTATTTCAAAATATCAGAATATGGTTCATACTCAACCACCAATTTTTGTATGCAAATACGTCTAATAAGTCATTCTCACCAATCACACTGTATATTAAAATCCCTCCAAACTGATAGTTTATCATGACCTATAGTCTCCGTTTGAAAGTTAACAATTGTCCAGTTTCGGTGTGAATGAATTTTGATCATCCTTTAACTGTAATTTCACATTGTCAAAACCATCAGTTAAATGTATATACATAGTTCTAAAAATATAACAGAAGGACCTTCTGTAGGATTTTTTTTATTTACCACTTTTATATCAAACTTTCTATTCTTTCCTCATATTTTTAATAGTGCTTTGTTAGACTAAAATTAGTGTTTAATACTACAGAATTTAAAATTAATCAATTTTCATTAGATGTCATTAGACAACCTAAAGTATGAGTATGAGAAAGCAGTACCTATCATAACTTGAATCAATTGAATTAAAAACAACACAATTATAAAAATCAATGTTTCTGATCATGTTACTATGACCAATGAAATGTTAGTTCAAATTAAAACCGTATTAACACAACCTATAGAAGTTCATCATATCATCGAAATCTTTAGTTCTTTTTTATATACTAGACAAAATTCGTAAAAATGAGACGCTAAGTTACTAGTTTCTCTTGATTTTGCTGATTGTTAACGATTTAATGCTGGTGACAGACCATTTAATGTTATTTCATAGATACAATAAACGACAATGTTAAATTATGTTACCACAAGCGAATCGCGTTAGATATAATACATGCAAATTTGTAAATTACATTTAGTTATTGATTGCATAGTTAGAACACAATAGGCGGTCCGAGTGCGTGGCTTAATATGTAAATTACCATAAACATATGGCTCTCAGCCTTTCAACATCCATTCGAACCATATCATCAAGTTAAAGTTAAATCAATAAATTGTGAATTGCGAAATATAAGTTAATCAATTGTTAGCGAAATTAAATTAGAGAATTATTTGACTTAGTAAATTATATTTCTAAATTATGTATATATTAAAATTAAAACAAATAAAAAGTGTGCTAAATGAAACTAGTAGATTTGGTAGTATGTAGGTATGACATCCGTCACATATTACTTGGGTTACTGTAGAATTTTTCTCAAATCGATCTTTAGGGAGGAAAAATACAATAATCTGAAACAATTTTATTTAACATCTTTAGTATGGCTTAATTAAAACAAATACCTACAATGTAATTAAAATCGATACCTAAGCCAAAATAAAAACAAATACAGAAAGTGTAAACAAACGTAAAATCAACAAATTATTTATCCTTACCATTAGGTGACATTGCCCTTTTTTTGTAATATAATAATAATAATAATAATAGTGACTTTATTTTCCACAATATGAAATTACAGAGTGAGGATGGATTACCATGCGCATAACAAGAAAATAAACTTCATATTCGGAAAATCCATGGGCGGGGTCCAGAAATAAGGTGCATTATGCACATCTGGTTTATACCCAACCCAAAAATCTACAAATAATGATAACATAGCGAAACATCATAGCATTAACAATAACAATACACTATAGTGGCTTTCGATTTGACCGTAAGGGTTATTCGGGAACAGCTCCGGAGCTACTCGTGTGCGTGTACAGTGAACTAACTCAGTACAGTTCAGGTACAGATAAAGTGTAAACAAATAAAGGGTGGTGGGGTGGCGGCCATGTCACAGATGTAACATAACCTTTCAAGTTTTCGTTTTGTTTACATTTCATTCAAATTGTCAACACTTTTTTGTAAACAAACGCAAGTGCGCATGCGGGAGCATATCGCTCCAGCCGGAAGATTGGTGCACCAGGGGTGAGGGGAAGCTGAAACGGTGCTGTACAAGTGCGAGTCACATGGCAAAATAGAACGGCAGATAGGTGACTCGGAACAGCTCCGGAGCTGTACGGTACACAAATCGAAAGCCACTTATAATCAGGCAATCATACAATCATAGGTAGCTATACACTATATTCTACTTAATACTCTATTACGTAGGCAAGTCCAGCAACAATATCCTAAACAAAATAATTATGCTAATTACATTACAATGCGGTCATACAATCATAGGTGGCTACACACAATTATTACTCAGCATCTATTGCGTAGGCAAGCTCAGCAAACGAGATTTTGTGGACCGTCGAAAAGCAAGTGAAGACAGTGATTTGCATTCATTAGGAATACCGTTATAAACTTTGACAATATTATAAGTAAAACTACGTTCGAAGAAGGCGGTTCTGTGTACAGGGGGTGTCAATAGCCCCTTGCTCCTAACGTTTATATGGTGGACATATCAATAATTTTTTCTAGACTCTTTGATAATGTTGGCAATATGCTTATTGGTCGAAAATTTGCTAAAGTAGTCGGATTATTATTCTTTGGTACCAGGATCACTAACGAATGTTTCCACATCGAAGGAAAAAAAATCATGTGGGAAACACTATTCAATAAGTCTTGGCAACATTTTGGTCTAAATGAATTTTGTATTTTCTTCTTCTAGTTTGAGCCTCAGTTCAGATGTTGCTCCAAGAAAACGCACCACAAGCTTTCGATAGGATACTAGTGGGATGTAATAGTCATCCATAATATACTGCTAAAATAAAGTGACGAGCACGCCCTGTATAATCTGAACGTTGATTATAAGGCAATGAAATTTCGTATGGAAGTAGTAATAAAGTAGCATAACTTACCCTAAGTTGGAGAGCGGCGGAGCTCGGCTGGGAGAGGATACATCAATAATGGGAGTATCCTGCGCGAGCAGCGCGTACTATCGCTACACGACGAGGCATGCAGTTAATAAGCCGTTGAATGGTAGCGGAAGGGATGGTCAATCATGTTGCTTAAACTTGCCTCCACAGCTTCTCAAAGTTAGCTGATGGAACCGGATAACGTCGAATTGTCCGACGAATAATATCCCAGACATTCGATCGGATTCAGATTCGGAGAATGAGTCGGCCATAGGAGCATTCGTATATGGTGGTTTTCTACAAATGTCTGTACAGCACGCGCGGCGTCCGGTCAGGCGTTGTCATGCATATATAGCAAATGTGGGCACCGCCGAACGTAAGGAAGCACGACAGGCCGTAGCACCTCATCTACGTATCGGCAACCCGTCGTCGTCTGCTGTACACGCAGCAATCGTATACGTCCATCTCCATACCATAATGCCGTGCTGGCGATGAATATGGCATGTTTGGATACACTGCTCAAGTTGACGCTCACCACGTCTCCGATCAACTAAAATTCGCGCGTCACCGACTCTCAATTCGAGTCTGGATTCGTCTGACTGACGTCTTGCCCCGACTCACTAGCGCCGTATTTCTCCTTACTTATTTCATTCTTGTCATGCCCCTTGCACTGTCGACAACAACTGCCATGTGTGTATCCACAACCATTCTTTGCTCAAACTCGCTCAAGTAACGCGAACGACCTTCTATTACACACAAAGTACGCCTACATAGTACTCCTTCACACCACGTGTTGGAGCCGCTCAGTAAAAATTGCAGCTATAGAAAAATTTGAAACTCGTCGTATCAACTCGTCTATGCGAAACCTTTATGCACAGCTAAAATTATGCATGTATCTTTACCCGTTTAGATTATACAGGGTGTACTCCTCACTTTTTTTCAACAGTGTATGGAAAAACAATTCATATAAAATACCTAAATATTTATTGGTATCCGCAGCTACTTCAATAAAATAAAGTGTTTTTATCTCTCTGGATAACATTCTGACCCGAACCATAAGTTTATATACATATATTACATATTTATTATAAGTCCCTCTATTAGACGTAAACCTTTCTAGTAGAGTTGCTTAACAAAGGAACAAAAGTATTGAGCGAAACTTTATTTATCCTTTGTTTCATGTACATAGTTACTTTAGGAAGACTGATATCTTTTAATTATACTTGTTTAAGCTGTGTATTTCGCGACAATTGAAACAAATTTCCGAACAGTTTCTAATAATTTTCTTTCATGTTTTTTTTCGAAACCACATACTATGAAGTTCATTTTGTAATAAAACAGATGTAGGTATATAATTTTAAAACACTGCTGGTTCTACTAATATATAATGAAGTATGGTAGGTCAAGAACCATAATCAATGCCGAATAACCCAAAAAAAATTGTTCTGTTGTTTTAGCCATCAGGAAAATAGTACCGACTATTTTTATGAGTAAGTACCACAGAGTGATACGAACATATGCAAGCGAAAAGGCGACAAAGTAATACCAACCCGATTAGAGTGAGGTAGTAACAAGTTTTCACATTTGCTTTGGGCAGCAGTGCCTCATGTTGCAGAAGGAATGGTCTGCATATTAGGGCATGAGAAATTTGAGGACCACTGTCGATATTCATACCCTCCTAATATGTTACTTCTTTTAGTTGGTGTTCTGGCTTACTTATAGAATAATCTTTCGGGTACCTACGTGACTTTTTACATATCAGAAAGAGATACTTAAATACTACATAGTGGGAGTACTGGCTCAGGATTTTTCACATCCCATATTTAAAGAATGAAAAATTCTGCCTTTATGGACACTGTACTTATGTAAAATTATGTTATCTTATTAACGTAATGCAAATACATTATTAGAAAACACCGATACATATAATAAGGCACACTCTAGTAACCAATCAAATATATCGCTTCAGAGAAGCAACACAGTTCCTATTACACATGACTTATTTTAAAACTTTACACCCTATAATCAGAAATACGGCTCCTTTAGAAATCCCGTTAAATTTTTTATACGTAGTTACTAGTTTTACGGTGATAATCAATACTTGAATATTTTTGTAGATACTCTTTCCTTTGTGTTTAAGCAAATGTGTTCTATGGCTATAGTATTAATTTCTTATATATCCATGGTCTGGTAGAGGTACGTCATTATTGTAATGTTTCGTAATGTATTTTGTACTACATACCTATACGTATACTACGTATTAACAATATGTATTTTACTGATGTAATTCAAGACAATAAGTATATTTTAAAGCAGGTCGATAGCCGCAGTGGTGAGACGGCTAACTATCGTTGTAGCGGAATGATAGAAGCCAGGTTTCAATTCTCCGAAGACACGGTGACATTTTTGTCGGAGAATTGAAATCCGATCGACTTGCCTGTCGGTCTTGAGAGCACAGTGATTAACAGCGCGGCATTATAAAAAGCGATGTGATGCTGTCACATAGCCATTTGAACACAATTATACACACATAAAAATACACCACGAGAGTTGCAGTTATAGCCATACAAGCGATACAGCTCACGAAGTCACTGCAACTAAGCACCAACCACACATTAAAAAAAAATATTTTACAGAATTAGAATTTCTTAATTCAAGTGGCAAAAATATACATTCTTATGAAGGTTTATTTATATTATTTGCTTCTATGTACTTTGTAACAAAAATTACAAAAACTTGATATTAATTTTTAGTAAAACCGAGAAGTAAATATTTTAAACGGCATTTCTCTGCCATGTGTGTGGTGTTAGGAAAAGCAAACAGTTTGTTTCTCTATTTCATCAGGATTTCAAAACAAATGGGTTCATATGAAGTAATATAAGGGGGAGCACGGGTCAGCCCTAAGGCGTACGGTAACGTTGGCTGCAAAGACGCCTAGAAAGACCGAGTAGCAGTCTTTCTAGGCAAACAAACGACGCCTGTGTATCCAGTTTTACGTGGTCGAGTTTGCAAGCTGATAGATTTACGACCCTCTAGGAACTAAATTCAACGTATTCTTTCTTGCGTTGCTGACCTGCCTAGTAAATCATGGTGAAAATACAAATACGTTAGACGAAATAATGTTTTGATATTCCGCGTATCATACAAAAATGCGTTTGTGTAGATATTACGGTAACTGCTACTGTGTAAAATAAAAATGTTGTTGCTACTTCTTATAGAGGATGAAAGTAGATGAAACAAATTTTTCCTTAGAGAGTTTAAGAATTGAATTGTAATTGTTTCATAATAATCACATAATTGTCACATAATAATCATATTGATCACAAGAAAAGAAGTGAACTCAGACAATAGCAAATATGATTAATTCGCTATTCCCCCTATTTACTATACTGAAGTCTGTGAAATGGTATCTAAGTTTACACTTGACGTTTCGATTACCAAGCTAGCGATTACCTAGCTAGGTCGTTAGAAGCCTATATAGTAATGAACAGTTATGAAAACCTACGCTCACCTATACTCACAATTTTCTGGACAGTTGCTGTCAACATTTTAGAAAATTAGGTGACTCCAATGCATGGGATTGAGCCACGTTTCATCTATGAATAATATCCCTAGTGACTGGAACGCACAATTTAAAATAAATGCTCAAAATGACCAAATATTTGTACAAGCAATCTTTTGCGAGTTATTTAGGAAATTCTCATTCCAATCACGTGTGATAAACTGTATGTATGTATAAATGCAAACTTTGCATTTGTCACTTGCAGTTGGAATGAGCATCTCTTAATTACTCACAAAACTATGCTTGTGTAAAGGTAGTTATTGGTACGATAACTTTTCTTCGCAGTATTTCTTTCAGCATGAAATTTATGTCTGTTTACGTTAATTAGGCGCTTGTATCGTTTGTTATTCATAAATGAATTTTTTTGTGGTATATCGATCAGTTTATTTTCACTGTTTATATTTCTTCACGACGAAGACATAATAATTGCATCCTACATGTTTTAATTGATTAAATTATACTAATGTGTAATACTGTTAGAAAACTTTCACATATTTTTAACTCGTTTAGTTTTGACTAGTTTCTTACCTTTGATCGTAAGGTATCAGCAATATTATATTGTATTCTACGATGCTGTGTTAGCTGTTGTACTGGATAATTTAATATTGTTTCAATTTATCGTTCAATTTCTGGTTCTAGTATATTTCTAATGATTTTTATGCAAGCCTTAGCTGATCACTTCTTTTACATACCATGAATGTTACGTTAATGATTTTGAGCAAGAAATTCTGGTTGATGTGTCGGACTAATATACGTATCAGATTAGTTTATCATCGTTTGTTCTGAAAACGACAGAAAAGAACGCGATCATCTAATATTACACCAGAAAAAAACATCCATGTCAATGTTCGAATGATTTCGCTTAGTATTTATTTGAAATACTAATAAAACACTAAAAAGTACAAGACAAAATTAGAAAAAAAAACACTGGTTCCGTACGTACACTATCTAGGCAACTATGCCAGCCGCATATGCAGCATCAGCGTATACATTAAATAAGTATCTTTCAGGGTACGTTCACAAATATATAACATAATCAATTGCTATCAAACCAGTAGCGCAACCTTGTGAAAAATATTAAGTAGATCTCGCAAACTACCGCACATCCATCGATGTAAAGGATGCTTTTTAATACCACCTCCTTGTATTGAAAAGATACACAATTCAATAGCCTCACTCCATACTGGAAAGCCGTAGAATTACGGTGCGGCTAGTAGAGGGTTTGGTAACGTTCAGGCCCTCAAGGAGGAGTATTATTACTTGTGCTTTGATCTCTAGTAATTAATGACTTGCTCAGACGGCTGCAGAAACACAGCCACAACATCCAACGCTATGCACATGACCTCGTCATCACCATAAGTCGCAAAAGTTAAAAGGACTAATTATCAATCCAAAACAATAGTTGTTCTGATTACTTAAAGGAGGAAGTATTCTTTGGTATGCTACTCGTAATCGGAGAAGCACTAAAATATTCAAAAACCCTGTGGGCCCAATTCAAAAATGATGGATGAATGGTCTCCTACGCTGTTGTAGTATGACAGTGCAAATCAAATTGCTTGTCTGTCTAGGAATCATAGGACTATTGTGCACCTATCCAATTCGATGGAAGTGCTACTAAGGCTAACATCAATAGAGATGCTACTAAAAAGAACTGTCGTTTGCACACACCGATTAAGACTAACGTACCGTTTAAATGATGACGATTTAACCTACAGATTCTAGGAGACCTTTAAAAAGAGATTGAATCATTAGGCAAACCAACAGACGACATGGTTTTCAAATTAAGTCATGAACGACCATTCAAGCTGCTATTTTTAAAGCTTGAAAAATGGAGTTGTGTTGGACCAAACTCTGAAAATGGATCGCATAGAGTGCATAGCCGAATCAACGATGGATAGAGGGATGACAGTTCGAACTCATGGTCCAAGCACCAACCTACTAGGGTCTATATCTGTATAGAGAGCCAGCTTGTTCTGAAAGCGTTGATTTTATGTAGCTGTAAGCGTAAACTGGTCTGAGAATATCTAGGCAATGTTATGCAGCTGACCACCAGTAACAAGATATCCTTGATATGGGTTCCGGAATATTCCAATGCTAAAGGAAACAGTAAAGCAGATGAACCGGTAAAAGAGGGAACCAATATGTATTTTGTTGTTCTTTTGACGCAATACAAAGCCAACTAAAAAATAATACTAATAATGGGAGGTAAAGCAAAGTGTCTCCAGAATGCCACACAAACGAACTCAAGTGAAAAAAATTACAGACTTCTCGCCAAATAGGAACTATTTTATCCTAGAAAGCCACACTTAAGGACACTTATGGAGCTTCTGGCTGGTCACTATCATCTAAGATACTATCTCAAAAAATTAGCAACTCAGCAACATGTGTCGGCCTTGGAACTTAGTACCACCACAGCTAACCGTATACTTTGTAAATGGGAAGCTCAGCTAAGATTCTCAATTCTACCGCCAGAGGAGACCAACGCAATAACACCTAAATCAATCTTCGTATTCGGTATGAATATCGAATGGGAAGGGTACTAATGGAACTTTATAATTACAATAAATCAATAAGTCTTAGAGGTACTTGAAGTTTGAGTGAATCTTCCACAACACAATATATGTTCCAAGTAGTATATTTTCGCAGAATGCAAAAGATCTAACATCATTTATCTTATTATTTCAAAATCTCAGAATAAAAACGATCATTCTGTCATTGCTCTTTATGTTGATATACAGCAGTGACAAACTAAACAATTGTGAACGCTCATGATATAAGCAGGTTGGTTTCCCGTTAGTAAAGATGTATATATTACATTAGAGACATTCAATTAACTTCAAATACCACTTTGACATGAGGTACCCACAGGTAAACTATATACAAGTTCACATTATTATGTGTGACAGTTTAATTAAAAACCCATTTCAGAACTTCCTGAAACTTAGCTGTTACGTCGAACAACATAACGTAACGAAAACTGTTCCCGAAACGAGCAATGCGGCCAAAGCCCGGTTCGTAGGTTGCGTATAGGAATGTTTTGTTATTCACAAAGAGATAAGAGTGGTATCCGTACTGCGTACAGCTTGATAACATCGTGGTATCTCGCAAAACAAGTCGAAGTAGAGGAATTTAGCGTAGATTTGCCGCTCCTTTCAAGTTTCCTTTACCAAAGGTATAATATTCGTATATTACGTAAATACAGAGGGCAACATACTCAGATACCTAACTTTGATTATACTACGGATAGTAAGCTAAAGAGAACACTGATGTGTATATGTTTTAATAACTACTTCCAGAATGTATTAATGTTCTTTTCAAAAAATCAGAAAATTTAAGTATTTAAATTTCCTTTACGTCCTCTAGCGGTGGCGGACAAAACAATATTAAACTGCCAACCAAATTTTGCTAAATTCCGTTCAGAGAAAGCAGAATAATTTAAATTTATAGATGAAGTTCTTACCATTCACACGTTTGTTAAGATATAGTTTCGATAAAAAACAGCGCCCTCTAGAATGCACCTCATCTATTAGATTAGTTCGAATTTGTAAGCATTAGATTGCAGGAGTAATGCTGTTTTGCTCACTACCTCTTATTTGACAAAATACAAAAAATCTGTCTATTGCAAAATATGCAGAATTTTCAGTAAATTTCAATTTTCATATTTATGATAGACCTTAAGTTGATAAATTTTGCATAAAGTAGGAATTTAAATTTTTGGTGTTCAACAATACCATCTAGCGGTCATCCTTCAATTCCCTAAATAATTTCCAGATGTTTAAGAATGTGCCTGGGGTTCTTCTAATGAATGTTTATTCAATAGATTAATTGAACATTTTTATAAGTAGTAAGTAAGATAAGGATTATTTACATATGTGGAACTACTAGAATCGTAAATATAATCCATCTATGTAATTTCCGATATAAGTACAACTAAATATGTACGATTTAAAAGTAGATGCCAACATTGTTAATTATTGGCCCCATTTTAATTAATTTGGATATTTCTCCTATATCGAACGAAATGTACCATTAAATCGGGTACTATTTAATTAAATAAATTGTTGATAAAGCATTCAGTGGAAATGGGAACAAGGAGTACTCTCGAAACAAAACAACCGTAACCGGGACTCGATTGTGTAGCGGGGTTTCTATTTCATCTATCCACGGTAGACGAGCCCGCCAATGCAAGACCTACTCGATCGGAACGAGTTTCGAGTGCGCGATACTTTTATGACAGCATTATTAATCAAAGTGAGCGTTGTTTTCGTCATATTGGACATGAAGTTGTGCGTTTATCCCGTTGACGTTTATTGACAGCCGGTCGCTAGATTTCTATAGAACGTTTACACTCTTCGGGAGCTGTGTATACGTGCGTGCTTTTCTAATCGTATATGATTCCCGATTCAATCCAGGCAATATTTCGTACCTTCCAATACCCGCGTGCGAACTCGACGCCCGATAAAATGAAAATGTGACATACTATTAGAGTCACGCTTATAGAATTTTCAAAGCGTGGCATATTTTTAGTATACACGGTAGGTCCATGATGCAAAATAGGTAACACTGAACCATTAGATCACGTAGAAGTAAATATAATAGTAGATATGATTTGAAAAAAGGAAACTGTGTCTTTTATTGTTTTCCTAAAAAAATTATCTTAAAAGTACATATTCCTCATAATGGAACTTGATCGGTTTTTTAATTAATATTCGTAGAAATTCGCTCGGAAATTTTTGTTGTTTTGTTATTTTGCTGTTGAGAAAGAAACTACTTTTTTAAGAAAATATCACTCAAAATCAATTATATAATAACAACACGTGTGACAAATTTATATTTATTAACTTCATATACAGTTTGACACTATCATATAGGTTGAAGCATATTCAATGATGGTCGACGGTTGCTTTAGAAAACTGGCTACGATATATAAAAAAAATACTGAGATGAAGTTGACATCTTTATTTATTCACCCATAGAAGTACGTATTTTCGCTTGAAAAAGATAACCGCATAGATACAGCATAGACTTTAAGTACACATTCACCCCTATCTACGACTAATCTTTCGATACAGTTGCATAACGCGTTACTGATACTGCTGTTGTGTATATTTTATCGAAATTATTTAAACATTTTTATGTTTAACTATTACCGAGATGTGGAAGGTGGTATTAGTTTTGGTGAAATGTTCCGGTCTAGAAGGAAGACATGTCGGTACTTTTTGATAAAGACCTGACAACAGGAATCAACTAGTTTCTGCATCGTTTGGAGTCCTCAGCGCAATTACAAGCATAAATTCGAGGGATACACCCAAGTGTATTTGAGATTTTAATCAGTTATTCTTGGAATCGAACATTGAAAATTTGGTAATATTTTTTTTTAATTATTTAAACGTAGAGGGTTGTAAAATTTATTTATTTTTACCCAAGTTTGTGACACGTGGTCTTAAATTACTTTCAGCAATAACATTTCTCTTTATTCTCTACGTTTACTAAGAAGTTTATAATTCCTACTACTAATTTTAACGCTGTTTTTATGCTTACTACCACAACTTTCAAAATTACTAACGTGTATTGCATGTGTATACATTATAAAGGCAATCCAACCAATGCAACTAATATCCACCACAAAAAAAAAATTACATAGCTACCAAGAATGTTATCAAATGAAGTAAATTTTCATGTAAAATTGATGAAAACCTACTTCCAACGATTTTATAAATAATTTTGCTATTCGCTCTTGCAGGGTGTACCATACATTGCCACGGATAAATATATAAATAATGTACTGACTGTAATGACTGTATAAATAATTATACAGTCGAATTTTTGGATCTTGTCCGTTACGTCATGAGTAGTATCAGTATGAATCGACTCATATGTCATATTGACGTTTCTCTCCAATGTACACTCGGTTGATTGAAAACCGACTCACCCAACAAGCGATGTAGACCTAACGTCGCACACAGAAACTTTCAACATTTAACTGGATGTTTGTAGTAATAAAGCAATTTGCTTATGAACAGGTAAAATAGCTACGTAATGCGAAATGAATGGGAAAATCGCTGCAGAAATATATCCTTTTTCAGATACTTTTAATATCTGCATTACCATTAATGACATATAAACGCAAATAAAATAATTATTGTATTTCTTCTTATCCATACTCAACTGAATTTAATAATATGCTACAAATCAACTTTAGAACCATAAGAAAAATTATCTATCAAAGCAGATAGACAGATAGACATCATAAGTTTGTTTCGTTAAAAACACTGATTTTATTCTAGAATTAATAATAAAATACACAGTAAAGAAATAATAATTTATTTCAAATAATAAAGAAGGCAAACGAAAAGGCAGTCAAACAGAAAACAAATTAATACTCAGAAAAACTTTTTAATTATTGGTTGGTTCTGAAGGACATTTTCTGCACCATCATGCGAAGATTTATTCTCTAAAGTATATGCAATATGTAATAGACTTTTATATCTTGCCCCCATACATATTCTTACTTATGTAATTTCTTAATTACATGCATAAATACTTAGAAATATAGTGAAATTGTATGCGATAACGATTTAACTACTGTTAAGATCGCATTAAGAAATTATCGGTTTAGGAATTTATAAATGATCGCTTGCATATGAAATTGAATTTGATACAAAAATATATTGTATATACACATAAATTGTAATTTACATACAGTTGACATACTTTTATCGGGTTTTATGGCAGTTTGAGTCGATACTAAATCAACCGAGTGTACATTAAATGTCGGTGATAAATATTTTACGTATATCTTTATTTAATTACGCTGTTAATGACGTAACGGACAAGATCCAAAAATTCGACTATATTTAAAATATAGTCGCAGCAATACAGGTATTTCTTAACAACGTTGAATAAATCTTTTTGTACGACCGACTAGAACGTTGAAAATAACATTTAACATAAATTTCATTAACGTCAGGTAATATATTTCTGTATACCGTCACAAAGTAAAGTATAAATACACGTCTATTTGTAAAGATTAAAAAAGAAATTTATAGTCCATCTTGAACAATGGGCTCACAACAAACAATACAAAGCCGGCAGTCGTCTGTTGAAGCCGTGCTAAGGGCTAGATAATGGACTGTGGTTTTCGCTGAAAGCAGAATTTTAAAAGCTTCCCCTTTTCAGAAAAGAACTCCTTCGAAATTCGATACTTTCAGCACAATATTTCCATTAGCGAAGTCGTCGTTGATTAGAAACTGCGCTAAATTACTCACGGTAGTTATTTTCAAAATACTAGGAGTAGGAGGAGTATAGACAATTTATAACCGCTTACGTACACATAATCATGAATGTCTATATGTGTACAATACGTGGCCTGATTAAATTGACGTATTAACAACACTGTATATAGTGTGAGAATTTCTTGCTGTTAATATCATATTATCAGTTATTACGTCACGTGTTTACGTGATTAGCAGATTGTAATATTGCATTTGCGAACACTGATTACTACGATTCTCTAGTGAATACAGCCAACGCAATTCTAGCGGCAAGCGCAGATTAATTGATTAGTTCCCTGAATATCTGGTAATGCGGTCAATGGTCCAAAACAGATTTACCACTGAAATTTTGTTTTGACATTGAAGTTGCATAAATAATGGCGACTTATATATTTGTATGAGCGCTGCTTTTCTACTTTTGCAAACAATTTAGCACTGTATGTTCAAATTAAGTTCTTGTAGACGCTTTAAATAACATGTATACGAAAGCTCGTATTTGTGTTATGCGATTATGTTTTTGCGGAACTTATCTCAAGTGGCATAACCAGCATCAGTACAAAAATAGTGTTTCTATTATTGATAGTAAAAAACATAGAATGATTCGCAATATCTAGCGAAAACAATAAAACCCGTTTTTGAAAGGTTTATTATTGAAAACAAAACTGCATCTCCGTGGTGGTTTAACATAAAGTATTCAAAACATTCAAATTTTTAAGAGCAATTGCATATTGGCTTGCAAAACCATTGCGGAAACATTGAGAAATTTTTCTTCAATTGTTATGTATATAATGTATGATAACTTCTAAGGGACAAAGACAAGAAGTATTACCGAACCATAAGACTACATATACACATACATACATAGGTACCAAACTGACCTTGAACTACTGTCCTCGATGTTCTTACAGTTACCATACATCTGATACCATATAGCTGAAATCAAGGATTATTCATCTCATAGCAGCAGCGTAGCAAAGGTATTTGTAAACTTCAATAAGGTTTTGAAATAATGAGCATGCAAGCAATATATCTCATATGCCACCCAACTCTTTTCAGTGAAATCGAAAAGAAATTAATGTTCCACAAAACTGCCACTGCCACAAATAAGAAATTTAGACTTTGTACCCAAAAAAACATTATATTAACGCTTACTTGCATATTGCTACGTGTTTCTAACAAAAAAGTTAAAAGTTTCTTATTTTAGCGTTGAAAATTCTCAGAAAACGTTTCAATTTTATGATAAGCTAGAACACAATCATTAAAAAGAGTGGTATTCAACTTACTATAGTTTTTATAAAATTAGTAGACAGTCTACATGGTTTGCCAACTGTGCCACCGGAATATGATTACTAAGTTGCAATATGAGTTCATGCAGACGAATAAATATGGATTTTATCCAAGCTGCTTATCATTGTGGACGGTGTGCCCGTATTTATTAGTAACAGATAATCGCTGTGGTAATATATCCATATTACAGAAATCATTTTCCGTGCTGTATATAAATATTTGAATCTACAAAACAAATGTAGCCGAAGAAATTATACCGAGAGAAATATTAGTTCTGAGTGATAAATGTACAAACTCAGCAAAACACGCTCCTCAAACGGATCTCACTTCCGTTAATTTATATATCGTGGACCGTGAATACCCTAACATAAAGTTGGTTCCAAACTTACCAGGAGAGCGTATAATAGCTCGCTCCGAACTAACACACACACACATACACAAATCGTTAAATACATACATACATACACTTACTATCCTAGTTTTCCGGGCAAAGACCAGGGAGCGCTGTAGCTAAACGAGCTACAGCGCCGTTGATATTTACTGTTATGGATTCCCGAGGTTCCAAACTGCCCTCGTAACCGCTGATACTGGTGCGTTCCCAACTCAATTCTACAACCCCTTCCGAACTATTACTTCAGACGAACTTACTTTTTAAAAGAAACTTAAACTCTACTAAATGTACGTTTTCTGGACTTTGGTCAGCGGGATCCTGGCGACCGGGAGTGCGGTGAAGGAATCGTGCGGGCCGGTCGGAAAGGTGATTCTAAATTATGGCGTCTCGGATCCTTCCGCCAGAAAGAGAAATATAACCCCAAGTATTTTGCGCACAGACAAATACCCAAAGCCCGAATACCTGTGCAGTATAATATAACCCTTTTGCTCTGTCCCTAACTATTATATTTTGTTTTAGTATTGATGGGAAGAGATAGCGGATTTACCTTCGTCACGGATTATATAGGATCAGACATTGTAGAAATTATTGTTATATTCTGGACTTGTATGTATATATAGTTATACACAACTTTTAGGTTGTTGAGTAACATGGCCTAAATGAACGTGGTTAAACGCAATTATAATTCAAAATTTTAAACGTATAAGAAAAGTCACAACCCTCTCGGATATCGGAGTAGATAACTCGTCTAAACTGATACTCAATGGCAGTGTTGCTACTCCAAGCATTATTTTTTCAACAGCTTGTTGCGTAAATATACAAAAACTAACGTCCACCAAGACCAGACACAAAGAAAATGAAATAAACTACACTCTGCTTCTCCACATGACAATGTAAATATAGATCAATTTCATCAGAAAACATTTACATACAGCATGATATGTAGAAAAATTACAATTGAGCAAATTACAGGATACCATCTTTAATCCCTTAGACAGGCTTTACATCAGAAAACAAAGAATTACGAATTTAAAGACTAATTATTGTTTTCAACTAAGAAGTGTTTCTATGTTCCTTTCCTATTTCTCAATAGCTGCAGTAGCAAGGTCGCAGGTAGTAGCCAACCGCTAGATACGGCTTTCGACTATCTTTAAAAATGACTCTGGTACCATTCCAGGAGGTCGGACCATTTGCTCTTACGATACAACTACATTAGTTACTACAGTCATACTATAATATAACTATAAAAATCACGTCTACATACAATAAATTTAGTTTTGATAAGCAATACAGCTTAGAAAGCCGCCTCAGCTGTGTCCTTCACACTAAAAATCATATTACTAATACTTCAAAATTTTGGAATTTGCTTAGATGGACATTGTCAGTGATATGAACACAAAAAAGACTCGAGTGAATTCAAATCCGAGTATTAGACTGGATACTTGATTCATTCCCTTCTTCCATTTGTTCTCAAGAATTATTATTAAACCACAATGTTTTGTGCAGTTTTTCTGGCATTAAACATTTCAAGTTCTACTCTAGATCTTGTAACTTAAAACGTGATACTTATGGTCAATCCAAAATACAATATAAAAATAATTTTTTCATTTTTGTTTTTATTTTATTTTGTATTGTATATGTACTGTACTATGACGCGGTCAAAACCCGGAAGCCCTCATAACAGAGACTCAGACCGTGGAAGCCTTCGGTATCATTTATAAAAATCATAGCTTGTCATTGAAAAAGGAGGATAGAGATTTGGTGTTTTTGTAACTTTTATAAAGCCAACCAAAATGTATACACAGGTTGAAATAGGCCCATTATTGTTATTCCTCATAAGCTCAACAAAAACACATGAAATAAAATCATATATTCTGTGTTCTATTACATCTAAAGGAACAAATTAAGATTATTTTATTTAAAAAATAATTGAGTATAATATAAGATGCTGTTAATGCCATGAAGCAAATAACGCTGAAGTATACATTGTAATTTATTTTATTGAGTGCCATCAAAAGCCATTATATTCTGCCAAGAATCTAAGTGAAGCAATAGTATTCAAATCTAAATTTGTACTCTTTAGTCAAAATAACAAGCTTAGAATGCATTCAGAAATGTCTTTAAGAATAGGTTGTTATCTTTTTTTCTTTTCTTTAAGCGATATTTATATATTCCGACAGGTGTAGTCACTTTACAATGTTATAAATGTACAATGATGCGATTTTGTCTACCTAACCAAAAGTAATCAACGGTGGAAGTGACAAAAGAACAACATATATCCAACTTAACCCAAATTAACAAAACTAAACCAACTGAATTAACACTGCCGCTAAACGTAAGGCTTATCAGCGGCAATAATTTACTTTTGATATCTACTTAATTACAGCTTCTACACACATGATACATTAAAAATGTTGACTCAAAAAATTAAAACATACATATTTATATTTACATGTAGGGTAAATAATTTGAGTAGAAATTAATAAATTATTGGACTGCAGCAACCATAAGCGAATGCATCTTTTTATTTCATTTATACTATATAGGTCCAACATCCATTAAGTAATTCTGGTAGCAACACCTTCATTACACCATATTTATTATTTACTCTTGGTACATGAAATAAACCATTTTCTCTCGCTCTCGTTTCATGTCGATGAACCTGCTACCTGCAGACCTTGTATTCCATAGTAATACCTAGAAATATAACGGAACTTAAACAAATTCTCAACATTTAAGATACTATATTTTCCAAAAATGCTGCGAGGTATCAGTGCAAGGATCTATGTTTTTTATAATTTTTCTCTGTATCAAACTTAATTTTAGCAGCGAACTATATTTTCACAATCACAATCCTGAACATCTACATCTATCCTGCTATGAATGCACAACTAATTTCAAACTGCTTTTGGGCTTCCGAGTAATGGGATACAATATGCATTATCGCAGTTTTTGATGTATTTATTATTAATTTTTCTTCATGCGCTCACAATTTGATAGAAATCTTTTCTATTTCCTCCGCTTGCATCAGATCGCCATGTACCGTCAATACAAAGGTACCATCTTCATACACGCTATAAAAACAAGCATCAAAACAATAACCCATATCGTTCACATAGAGTAAATGGTGAAGTGGCCCAAGAAGACTTCGCTGTAGCACTCCTCTTGTTGGATTAACTATTAATACGTATATTTCCGTCACAGAAATAAATCCTGGCGGATTTACAGAGAGAACATTTTGTTTGTTACTTGTCTGTTTTCAAAGAAAAAAGTAGTTAACACATGGTAACATATCCGTGCCATTGTTATAACGGAGCCTTCGTTCCTTTTCTAACCCTTCCTTGTCTGTTTGTTTTGAGTGCCCTACGAAGGACTCACAATTAGCAAACAGTAATCCAATTTGAAAAGCTGTTCTTATCAAAGATGAAAGTCTCTTTCCACAAAATATTGATTAACAATGGATAACGAATATATTTCTAATCTAACGGTTGTTCGCCAGCTCAATTAAGAAATAAGATTAAACCTAATAACATTTGTATAGAAGAAGGCAGAGCAAGACGGGCACTGATATGTAGGAAGTACATATTACCATTAATAATAAAAATGAAAGTGCCTACAGTGTCCTTCCCTTTCTTAATATAAAATACAGGGTGTTCGATTTAAATAAGATGGGAAAATAATGCATTTGCGTTTCGAATCGCCCTGTCCATAGTTTTCGCAATATTGGCAAAATATCACTTTGCTATGAAACTGGTACAGCATAAAAAACTCATTCCAGTACAAAAAGAATTTCAAGTTTGGAATACACAGGACGTTGAACACGCAATTACTTTCAGACAAAATTGACCATAACTTCTGAAATACTCGGTATAACTTAATGAAACCTTATATCGGAAGAATGAGGAAGATATGCTTAATCTAAATTTGAAATAATATATAGTGTGACCCATTTAAGAAAATGTATGTTTGCTTCACACTGACAATATGAAACACCCTGTATATACTAAAATAATTTAAAAATTTGTGGCTTAAGACTATCTATGATTTTTGTATATAACGTTTTTTTATGTCTATAATATTAATGGATATATTGAGCTTTGACGCACTAATGCCTGTCTCAGTATGTCCCAATTGGAAAGCTCTTAGATAGTTTTAAAAAAATATATTGTGACTAATAACTATTAGATACATAAACTTTATAGAAAAAACTTTTAATTTATAATAGTTTAGAAAAAATGTAAGATGATTATATACATAAACTATATAGATGAACAATTAATTATAGACATTGCTATAGTAATGAGTCGCTTGAACGTAATAGTTATTTACGAACCAAGTGCGTGAAAACATATTTCGCGAATGAGTGACCAGTTTAAAGCGCGAGCCGGAGACGAGCGCTTTAAACACACAAGTTTTAATTCAATTAAATCAAACATTTGTAGTATTAATTGTAACCCAAGTTCTGTAATTTCACTAATTACTTTCCATTACTACAAATATGCTTTAAACATTATTGAAACCTATTATTTACCTAAGAAACACTTTTTTCACTTCGCCTTGTAGTCAAAAAAAATTAGATGTATATAGAAGAATTCAGATATAAGTTACCAAGAAAATGCTTAGGCTGGTTTCCTCGTACACTTATTCTTACGGTTGTCTTTCAAAGTTTAATTACAATCTACTATTAATCTAAGTTGACTTTATTTTAAACAATTATTTTTAATTGCTATGATTTGAATGTAGATCTGATTTCATAAACTCTAGAGAACACAGTTTACATTGAATATAAAGCGAGCAGCTCTGATTGTACATTCAAATAATAACACTGGAAAAGTATTTTCTACAATCTACCGAGCAGTGGAGTTCCTAAGGGATCTTTTTGTTGTTTTGATTCCGACAGTAGCTGCACAGAAACTCCATGTTTTATCGCTGTGTCCTTACACTTAAAACTTTAGGTAATATTAAACTAGTTCTTCGAGATTGTTTCACTCAGTTTGAAACGTGGAAGTGGAATTTTGAATTAAGTTTCAAAGAACTAAGAATATTAAGGTTACTTTGATGTCATTCTTTAACGTTTCAGTATTTAAACTATTCCAATTATGTCTCCGCCGCGTCTGGCTGCCGTAAAAAAGGCAGGGATGCGGAAATTTGATTATTGCGTTTTTTAGGGGCCAAAAAGAGTATAAAGGGAAGATTGTAAAGATTCAAAGCGTAGAACTTTTTGTACTTTTTTAATGTTCGTTTCAAATATTTAATTGTTATTTTCTAAAATTGCTTCCTTCCGTAAAATGTAAAATATGCTGTTATACTGTTGAAAAACTTTTACGAAGAAGGATGCGATATAATTAAATAAATTATGACAACATCGTTCTTTGAAATCACAGTGACACAATACAATCACTATGTGTATGTGTTATGGTTTATTAGATTTATTTACAGACTATTTCGTTTCAATACATTACAACGGATAGATCATACAAGTATTAACAACTACTCCACCAAGTCTTACGTTACCATAATGGCTCTTTTGTTATTAACACCTTGCAATTATTATAAAGGTAAACACTTGTATAATTACAAGTGAATACTTACACCTTGCCATGTGATGGGATTTATTTCAGTAGGAAACCAAATGCGCCTACTACTCGAAAACAACGTGTAATTCGTTATCAACATAATTTTAAAACACACTTCCTTCCACGTTAGCAAATAGAAACACATACAAGTATGAAAGTCTTCAATAACGTCAAAAATAGAAGCTTCTCAAAATATACCTAATCCGCCGTACCTTCATAATTTAGAGGAGGACTAGAGAGCTTTATGGTGCTAGGTACATATTATCTGGTTCTAGGTTTTGAACGCCGTGCGCGACAAAGGGAGGGGCAGCATTAATTTGAAAAGTTATAATCTGTTGCCTCATTCCGTTGTTATTTACAATATCGAAAAAATTGATGCGTATTGCAGAAAAATATGTTTAGCCAATCAATATGGAACGAAAATATATATACAGGTTGCCCACCTAGTACGCGAATACCAACCAATATCTTGGTTGATAAGACAGATAATTGAATCGTTTTTTATTGCATATGATAGATAGAGTGCGACCAAGTGAACCTGACCCCTCAAGCAGCACCTTCGATTTGTCGTGTACATTCCCAAACAAAAACTTAGCGCGCCAAAATTTAAATGTGATATAATCTTATATGAATATATAAATACATAGCATAATTCTCACAATCTAAAGAAAACAACATAAACTATCACCATTTATTCAAGCAAAGGAATGTTATATAAAAATATTCAATATTTATTTATTCATGTAAATAGGACATTGTACATATATTACAAAAGAACAGTAAATGTAATGTAGATATCATTCAAAAAGAAATTTGAAAGAACAGTATACAAAATTGTAATGTAAAAGTTATTTGACCATTCTTCATTTTGCACAATATACACTAGTATTAAACACTATAATTATAGTTCATCGTCAGAGTCCAACCAGTCCGTATCTGACTCCGAATCTGAATCATTTAATCTAATTATAAATTCTTCTTGTATATCCATTAGCTCGTCACTGTGGATGTATTGGTTTTGTATTTTCCGTACTTGTTTGCATTCTGCTTGCCACAATTCTGGAGTAATTTCAGCCAATGCCTGCCTAGTTAAGGCTTCCACATTACAACCACTATCAACATTCTTTGAGGCTACTTTTCTCTTTATCATGTTCCAAATCATCTCTATCGGATTAAGGTCACAGTGATATGGAGGTAATCTTAATACGGAATAACCTAAACTTGCTGCGTAATTGTCAATCTCATATTCCGGCTGTGGTTTATTACGTCTAACAATTTCAAGTAACTTACATTTTAACATTCTGGATGATGCCGTATATTTTTCAACAAAAGCCAGGATATAATATCTGCTTTGTTGGATGCAGATGTTGGAGCCCTATTAATTTGTACACTATTGTTTGTGTTGTTTTGAACCATTTCGAGAAATTGTCGTAGTTTATCTCATCATGGTAATCGCCGCTTTTCGTCTCTGATTTACGTTTAGCCATCATAAAGATAAACTAGAAAATATTAGTAACATAGACATGTACTACAAAATTGAGGTTATAATATTATTTACCTTGAATTCACAATACAAAACGTAGTAGTTAAAAAAAACTTTTTAAATAATCAAAGGACGAAAGTAAATGATGAAAATGAAGAAAAAATGCAGCAATAAATGAAAATATAAATTTGACAAACAAGAAAACTATCAACACCTAGAACGAGACTGTACCGAGCTGTCAAACACTGAAAGTATAGGTTAGGGGGGGGTGCGATGTAAGAGGTTGGTAAGTTAGGTAGATCTACAAACCTAAAATAATGCCGATTATACAGAGTGTTCCATTTCCTCTGTAACAAAAGGCAACTTTGTTTTTTAAATGCAAACCTATCATTTTTATCAATTATTTTGAACCTACATGAAAAATAAATGGGACTTGATGTATGATATGCATATTATAAAACTGACCGTCCTTGAGATATCGGTATAAAAGACGTTATTTAAAATGTTCTTCCATTTATTTACATCAGATAATTAAAGTAAAATCTAATTAAACAACTCAATTTCAATTATTGCGCAATAAGTATTGCATATCTGATGTTAATAGCTTTCAAAAAAGGACTAACAAGGAACAAAACTATATTAAATTGACGTACCCAAAAATTCAAAATAATAGCGACCGATTGTTAATCAACAGTTTATAAGAAAACGTTGTTGATATTCTTTTTGATGATCTACCGACGTAGCTTGCACTATATTGCATTATGAAGAACAAATGGGGCTTATATATGCGAGCAGGTGCGAATTATTTGCTATACAACACGATAAGATGCACTTTCAAACCTACACGATCATTGCTTTGGATGATACCTGACTGACAAAAGTGTTGTCACAAATTGTGAACCAAATGAAGTAAATATTTGATGTAACTGAACCTGAACTACTAGAAACTGAAAAACTTAAATGAGATTTCTAGAGTTCTCCTTATAAAATCTAACTTGAAAAAATAGTAACTACCACATGACATGGCGCTGAGTTTAGACACTATAAGCCACACAGCTGACTATAAGTTGCTCGGTTCGTTAATCTCATCTGATGTTTTCTTATAATAATAGGTTATACAAAGCCACAACTAGTTGCCGCGATTCAGAATCGGAGTAATAAAATTCTACCTTTTCGCAGATCTAGTTCGATTGCTCATTAACTGCTAAGAGAGTAATGAAACCAAAGTGGAAACATGTTGAAAATAACCCCAGGTCAATTCCAATTCCACCAGTGTCACTGAAAAAATCACACTACATTCGAAAATTACCGTATCGAACCTATAAAAATAAAACTATAAAATGCTCAGATCATGTCTGAGATATTTTCCGATTTAGAACAAGCATACGATCTTTTATTTTATCAATTAGAAATTATCCAAATAATACTAATTAATCGAAATGGAAATCTAAAATTGCAATAGGAGATATGGCCAATCATTTTACAGATATTAAACATGCAAAGATAACGAGTTCATTGTTCATTGCATTCTTTATCACACACATTAGAAATTTAATGTTTCCATATTTTTCACAAGATGACACAATAACATATTACATTATAAAATGCTAACTACTAATAAATGCCTATTTTTAAAACGTAAAACTGACATTTATTTTCATCGCTGCTATTTGTATAATAAATTCATGTTTACTCTGAGATGCCATTCGTTTCACTTCAATTTACATAATCCCTCTCATTAGCTGCAGGCCATGGAATTGTGTCCATTCGCTGTTTTAGTATTCCAAGGTCTTGCTTGAAATCTTGCTTTATCTTACTGAAATTGCCACCCGTCAGAAAAGAAACCATTGAGCATTATCGAAATTGCTTCCCAATCATTAATGTGAAATTTGAACAAACACTTCCTATTTGAAAGCAGCTTTCATCGAAAGTATAAGTATTTCAAAATTATCAGGAATATGCAGCAACTTTATTTAATATTTTGAAAATTTTACCTTGTGATCGTAATGTAGATCTAGGAAACTTTTGGATGATTTTCGAAAGCCTAAACAACTATTTTGTCTTCTTAAGGCAACCAGAGTATTTAATTTGTATTGTATTTAATTTTGTATATTACATGGTCTGCTGAAAGCTGGTCTATAACCCATTCCAGTCCGTTATTTTTTACTATTTATTTTTTATAGCTACTACTTTTATCAAAATTAACTCCACGATTAAAACCGCATGGGAGAGGTGGTTTTAATCTAGCCAACTAGTTGTTTAATATTAATAAATTGGTAAAGTACATATATACAATACCAATAAAACAAAAATGAAAAAGAAAAATACAAAAATTCATTCATTTCATTTTTGTTTTATTTTATTTGGTATTGTATATATTTATGTACTTTACTATCATATTAATAAATTAATTACAGCTTAATAATATAGATATTACATAATGGTACAAGAAAACAAAGTTGTTGTACACAACTAGATTAATGCTTTTTACATGTATTAAACATGCATGAGCGTAACTACCTATTTTCCATTTTTTCATCCGTGCAAATATAAGAATGGAATAGAAACTGACGTAGCGAAGAAAAGTATCTATCTATACGAAAAGTTTTTATTCAATCAGCATATTTTCCTGCCTGAAAGTATGAAATATCTTTTTTTCCCCGGTATTAGCATTGGGGGACTTCTATGTAAAACTCCGTAGAATTTTAATGTTTGTAGATTACAACGTGAAAGAGATACTAAAGTTTTATTTAAAACTTACACAAAGGAATTTAACGTATATTTATTGTATTTGGAACAGTGTATGTATACATTAAAATTTTACAACTGAGAAAAAGGAAATAAAAAATAAATAGAAATCTCTAAATAACAATAGAGAAAGAATTGACTATTACTAAAGCAACTGAACAATCTAGACATATCAAAAAAGTAAAGAACCACTACAACCTTCTGAGAAAAGCAGATAGCGAATAAAACCTCTCCGAATAACACTAAATCATTTATAACGTAAGTAGTCCTTGGAGTATACTCTTAAGTGATCCATTAGTTCATTCGTACATTTAACAATGTACAGCAGTGATATATTACGCTTAGTGTAAAATTAATATTATATGGAATCCGCAAAAGTTTCTCGCAACGTTGATAAGATTAGCGACGAACTTTCATTCAGTGGTAGACCTTGCGATAGAAACAACTCGCCGATACAATGGTTCTTTAAGAATGATATGTTGTAGAAGTAGTAAAAACTAATCAAGTATGTTTTACAGTTGACAATGAATATAAGCTGTTAATCCATTAGTGCTCAAAACTATTTTCTTATCAAAATTATAAGTACTTTGTTTCTGTTGGTATAGGGGATATTTGTGAAAAATAAAAGACAATTATTTGAACACCCTTTTTATTTTATATATATATTTCGTATATTTAGAATGGGAGCGACTGACTACTCGCTTGCTCTTCTCTGTGTCGAGCCAGTGCGTGGCGTACAACTTATGTTTTGTTTATGTTATTGAACAGAGTGCATCCTTCAGACGAAATAATGACAGCATGTTGGGTACATTTTTGTATTATTCTCGCACTCCCACTCAAAAATAGAGCAACATGATCATTACAAATGTATATACATTTGTACATTGTATGTTATGTAAAGAGTATAATATAATTTAAATATCATTCGTTATTTATTATTGAAATTATACATATAATAAAAATATATACCTTAGCATCCCCCAGCAGCTTCGCCAATTACAGGGGGTATCGGCCGGAAATGTGTTATTATTACGTCTGCGCCCGTGGAGCGACTTAAGATGTTCGTCTCTCAGCATTTGCCACGGAATGAGGAAAACCACGAAAACATCATTCTGAGAGCAGGCCTTGGGATTCGAACCCCGGCATCGTGACTGATATCCGGGCGTGCAAGGCAATAGACTATCAGTCATATAGGTATATGTATAACGATGGTTATTGTTTAACGTAGTCCAATTTTTAAAGAAATTTCTGTTAGCCTGGAGGTAGACACTGCTTTGGTGAAGATGTCTGCCACTTGCTGGCCTGTATGTAAATATTTTAGTTCGATAGTACCGTTCTTTATTTGGTCTGTAGTAAAATGATATTTTATACGAAAATGTTTGGATCTTTTGTGGTGAGTGGGGTTATTCACAATGTTGATACAAGCGGCATGTATGACAATAAATTTGTCTATCTTTACACCTACCGGGTGTCAACGAGATCATGTATCAGTCCGCCATTTATTCATTAGTTAAAATAAAACTTTGAAATTCGGACCGTATATATGAGTGATTGGTGGGCTTCTTCAGGTGCACTCAGTTTTTCTATAGCACTTCCGGTCAAACCGGAAGTGACGTTAATTTTGAATTTTTAAATACAACATGTATTATTTCTGTTCATATTCTGTTTCCTCTAAAGATTTGCCATCTAGTGCAGGTCAACTTTTGACATTTCTGTCAAAGATGGCGGTATCTGTTAAATTTATCCATTAAAGTGAAACTGCTTCGCAGCAATTGTCGAAATGTAACAACCATCAAAGTTAGCTTTGAAAACAATTAAGAAAGGTATTTTTCACATTAACACGCATTGGCGAAGGAAACATGTACTTCACGTTGAAATTACTAAAGAAAATAAAAGTTTCTTTTTTTTTTCATTTTCAACTGACAGGTACTCGTTTTTTTAAATAGTAACACCTATTTTTATTATTACAGTGCCATATTGGCATAATTTTTAGCTTTCAAATGATATAAAATATGCTGCGGTTTAGTGGTAGACAGGTAGTACAAAATATAAATGTTTTAAAAGTAGTCTAATTCCAAAGCAACAGAACAATTACATTTCAAATGAAAAAAATACAGTTTCTTTCGCCAATGCGTGTAAATGTGAAAAATACCTTTGTTAATTGTTTGCAGCATTTCCACGATACCCCATTGTCCTTTATTTGGTATCTATTCAATATTATAATTGCAAAACTGAGATCAGGGCGTGTGTGCGTGTACACAGCATTGCATATATTAAGCGGCCAATTAGATTTTTGCAAGGTGCATTATAATATTTATTAGAATTTAATAAGCTTGCCTTTTGCATGACTTTAAACCATATAAGGATTTATTCAACTTGCACGCACAATCATTTAAAACTGTTAAGCTTACCGGAATTTGCATGTAAAAATCTTTACGCAATTCTCCGTTTAAAAATGTTGTTTTTACATCCATGTGATGTACCAGCAAGTTAAATTTATTGGCTAATGCTAAAAGGAAATGAAATGTGGAAATGGCAGCTATAGGGCCAACTTATAATCAGCTATATTTGGCTAAAACCTCGAGCACCTAAACGAATTTTAAACCTTGTAGGATTTCCATATTCGTCTCTTAATTGTTAATACTGACTTATAGCTAACAATATTTTTATTTAAGGGCTTAGGGTCTACTGTCCAGGTACTATTTACTAAAAGCGAATGTAGCTCACCTTTGATTGCTTGCTCCAACTGAGTTCGGGGCGAGAGGGGGCGGGGAGGGAGGAGGGGGGAGTTCGCGATGTTGCCAGTCAAATTTTTCATAATATAATGTTTTTATAATTTATTTAAAACGTACTTTAAAATCGGGCTTTATACATACATGTGTAGACGTATTTTGAATGCTCATAGCAAATTTCAATAATTAAATCTAAAAATTAATGGAGTAATCTCGATTCCCGTATCAAGGTAAACGGAAATAGAGATTGTGAAGTTAATATCGAATATTAATGGACAAAATTGTATATGTAAATATAAAATATTTGTAGAAATATGTGTATGAAGCCCAATTTTCAAATTATATTCAAATAAAATCAAGCAAACGATTTATAGAATTATGTAAATATGGCACCGCTGTAAAATAATCAGCTGGTAGACGACTCTTTTAATATATTTTTTTAGTGATACTTTAAACATATTGAAAGAAGTTCCTTTGAATTTATTTGGAATATGATTGGATAGATATTTTTAATATCTGCGTCACAACTCCTCTATGTATTTTCGATGATGGAGTTGTGGTATACGAAGGTTTTTTTCTTGCACTCTCTGCGCGAGTGTTACATTCGTGATCAGTTTCATATTTCGAAAAAAAATCGGTGTAATGTTTTTTTGCTAAACACGCACATTCATGTATCGGGTGGCCAACTAAGGATGCCGCTCGCCCATATCTCAGGAGTGGTTTACGCTACACCATTGGGGCAAAAATTTTACAGACTAAAGTGACCCCGAGAAACACCTGGAAATTATTTAGAAATGCGTATAATGACCGCTAGAAGGCGTAACTGATCACCAAAAATTTTAATCCTTTTTTTACGCAAAATTTACCAACTTAAGGACTACCATAAATATAAAAATCGCAATCTACTGAAAATTTTGCATATTTTACGCCGAACAACTTTTTTGTATTTTGTCAAATAAGGAGGGAGTGGGAGGGGGAGGAGGGAAGAAACTTTGTATTAAAAGAACGCGCTGTTGAACCGAATTTTGCAAGCTTAGTCTCGTAGGAAACAGCATTACCCCTCCAATCGAATGCTTACAAATTAGAATCAATCTAGCAAGTGACGTGCATGCTAGAGGGCGCTGTTTAAATTTTTTCGGGAATTTTTTTCTCGAAAATATTAAATAGAAACATATTTTGGACAACAAATTAAAAAAGTACGCTAAATTACCAACAAATCAGCAAAAGCCGGGTAGAGAAAGATAGCGATACCCGGCGCTATCTTCTACCAATCCAATCTTCAGAAACATGTGAATGGTAAAAATGTCTTCTATACATTTAAATTATTCTGCTCTCCGTGAACGGAATTTAGCAAATTTAGTCTTATTAGAAAGGATTTTCATTGGCCTATGTTTCGTGATTCAAACTGTATAATATCGTTTTGTCTATTACCGCTAGAGGGCTTAGAGGGTTAAGAATACTTAAATATGTAAATTTTATGAATTTTAAAAAGAACAGTGTGTGGAAGGTTATATTTATGCTGATATTAAAACAATAAATTGAAGCCTTAAGATTTTAGTGGACAGCACAATGGTATAATTCAAATAAACAATGCAGAAAAACAACAAAAAGGGAAACAGCATAATAAAGTTAATATTAGTGGCGGCCCAAATCTTGAAGTTGTCTCCTATTATTTTCGATGCAAAATTTCACACTCTACAACGAGTGGATAGAACTACAATGGTTTCTATTTTTGTCTTAGAAATACTTTGAACAGTATTTCCTATTTCCGCAACCAAGTTGTCACGAGCAGTAGATCGCGTTGCAAAAATAAGATATTTTTTTCGCCACCACAAATAAAAATCAAACAAGTCAAATTTGGGGTCCTAGATGGACATGGAAATAGACTGGCTTATTACATCCACCTATCAGACAATTGCGAAGATTTAAGGAGAAATGCACAGGACCCTCATCATAATGAAAAGCATATTGTTGCGAATTGCTAGCGATGTGTCTTCTATTCTGTTCTCTGGAACACCCTCTCAGGGTGACAAAAATAAAGACAATATTAAACAATTTGAATCACTAGCAGTAAATTTAGTTAAATCCAAGATAGTAGGGTCGGCATTCACCCTACAGCGTCGACCCTTGAAACTCTGCGGCTGCACTACTCAATCCCTGATTTATAGTTTCAAGGCAACGGGCGTGGCGAGAGTAGTCTTCGTACATAGGTGAGGATACTCGGGTATAGGCATGGGCATACGCTCCTGTGTCCGACCGCTTAACTGTCGGGATATACGGTGGATAAGTGAGGCACCCTACGGCACTTACCTTGAGAACTCTGCGGCTGCAGTACCTCATCCCTGGTGGCCACGCTTAGAGGAACGGGCATGGCGAGAGAATTTGGCGAAGATAGTAGGAGAGGACAAAAGTCGGTTCGCCGAGCAGTAGTCCGGCCGCTGGTTTTCTGGATGGGGAAACCTTTGGTTTTATCCTAAAACAACTCGATGACTCTGGGACCCTACGGTGTCATTGTAGCTGCCCCGGCAACTCGATCGCTGGAGGGAAGAAAGAGTTAAGCGCGGTTGGCATTTTGGGGTAGGGCTTTGGCCCGGCGGTCCCTGTTGTTCAGGCTTAATTCACGGGCGGACCAGTTGTACCTCACGGCTAGATGCCGTTTCCCACACCCAGTAGGTACTTATCCAAAATCTGTACCTAATGTGCATTTACAAGTTCTACCTAAATGCCTACATAAGCATTTAGGTGCGTCCATCTAAAATGGTAATATTTACTTAGTGGAAAACAAAGAACCGAATAAATACATAACTTTTTACTGTACCATCTATCCCAAAATAAATGTCACACAGCTTACCCCTTCACGGCGTTATTTATCCTATTTCTCAAAACGACCGGTATAATAAATATACATGTGTATAATAAAATAAATGCATTCCAGATTGTGCAAGTTATTTCAGCTGTGGAATGCATATTTCAATATAAAAACAAAAGAAAAAATATTAAAAATAGAAAAAACTATAAGAAAGAAAGATCGTATTAATAGAATGTACATAATACAGAAATAGGTAGATGTATATATTTAGATAGTAAGTTGCAATCTCATTCAAGTTCAGAGTCGGATATGTGTTTAAGATGGTGATATTGTTCTCTTCCTTGTAAATGTATTTTTCTGACCATAGGTTAACTTAGTTGTAAGTAGCCTTTGTATTATTGTTTGACGTATTGTTAATTTCAACAATGTTTTGTAGCACTCCTGAAAAAGTAATAAATTATGACGAAATATTGAGTAATGAACCAATAGTTTTTATCTTTACCTACTGACCGAAATCCCCAATATATTCTGATCTCTTTATATATATACATATATGGTAGGTACATAGATACATATGTATGTAAATAACGTGTTTTAAGTACTATGTTGATGCCACATGTATGTTGCTAACTAAAACCTAACATGTTTTTCAGTTACAGATGAAAATTATTATTTATTTACTTTGTAACAAGAGCAGAAGTAAAAAATCGATACTGTCTTTAATTTTTTTTAAAGATCCAATCAAAAATTTTATCTTAAATAATACTCAAATACTTTACAAAACAATACAATCCAACTTAACAAAGACAAAAACGAAATTCAGCTTTACAATCTGTTGATTATAATATCGTATTTAATTAACTACTCGGCTGACTAACTTTATTATGAACGTCATTAGCGCACCAGCGGAAAGAGAGAATACAGAATTGAAATTCAAGCTGAGTACATCAAAAGATCAAAGGCGCATACACCGTTCCCATTTCATTTTTCACCAGCCCCTACCGGTACACCGGTTTATAGAAAATATAAATTTTCGCAAAACAACGCTGACATTAGAATTCTCGCGTAATAAAGTGTCTGCGCCTGTTCTTATATCGCCGTGCTGATTTAATATACTTGTTTTCGTTGCATAAAAAGTAAAGGATTTTGATTAAAATATTGCGAATACAAAGAATTTTGTTGAATATGCCAACGCAATACCAGCTTCTAAAGCTTATTATGAAGGGATCTTTACTTTTAATGGTATAGTAAAAAGTGATACTAAGATAACCTACACAAGACAAATAATAAAATGTAAAAATTTCATAACGAAGCTAGTCTTCTTACCAACAAAACGAAAACTATTAGCTGTAGTATAAGAAAACACAAAGACATATTTCTTTGTGTTTTGTGTCTTCTAAATAAATTGGCGGAATAGCTTAGACTCTATCAGCTAAGCTATTCCGTGTGTCTCAGCATAATTATAGCACTGTATTTAAATTATTCGGTGTATTAAATTAATTTGGACAAGTGTTTTATATACTTCTTGAAGAATCAAATTAACTCTAGAAAATATTCGGCTTGACTGGACTACCACCAACCTTACCTTACGTTCAAATTAATGTCTAAATACAGTTAACTTGTTAACTGTTTACTTGTCGAAGGTGTAAGATGCATGCAGCAGGATAGCTTGAATATGCGACATGCCACTAAATAGAAAAATTCTTGTTATTCTTCTTTAGCGATTTACAAGAGCGAACTAAACATTCAGACAGACACGAAAATAGAATAGAGACGTAGAAATTCATTTATAGAAACTCTTACAAAGCACATATCTGCATGGTAAAATATTCTGAAGGGAGCCGTCTCAGGCGAGTCATATCCGTTTAATCGTATTCAGAGTCGTTCCTTATAAGACGGTGTTGAGGAGGCGGAAGGATATATATGTCGGATTTTAGCAAACAAAATCTGGAAATTTTCGAACACACCTCGACGTTGTGCTTTTCCATCCAACACCCGAAAACAATTGTCAAATGTAATTTCACGCATCCATAAGCCGGAGACATTTAGGTCAGCCGGTGGCAAACAAGTTTCGCTTAACCTTTAGGGAGGTCGCTCGCGACGATTCCAAGTTCAATTTGCAATTAAGTGGGTGGAAATTAAGTTAGATTCCTGACATTACCGTCAATAAGTCTTTAATCTAATCAGTTACATATTTTTATGATACCGCTAAAATATTAGTACATACATCAAAAATGTAATTTTATGAAGCAGCAATATTAAAAATTTATAACAAATTGACATGAAAAATTGTATGTGTAACAGACACAAAGAAACAAAGCTGTCAAAGATAGAAACAATACAATTAAATATGAAATATTGATGAAAATGTAAGACAAAATTTCAGTTATTTTGCTAATGTGATGAAAGCCCTTTAAATAATATGGTTTCGAAATTTGGAGCAACTATTTTTAGTTTATATTCTTTCTGAAAAAAATAAGCAAATTTCGTCACTTCTTCGTTCATCTTTTGCTAGATCTACTATTTTGAAGTATACACCAAAAATAAATACATACATGCTGGGTTGATAGCTAACCATAACTATTAACTATGCAATGGAAATGTTATATTTGTTTCATCTAAAGAGCATAAAGTGCAAACATTTACTCAATGCTCCCCACAGCTAGCGTGTTTGCAAGGAATAAAATAATTCATCATTCTTCGAAAACGCCTTAGGAAATAAAAACCTGTAATGCAGTTTCGATCTAATGGTTGAGGATTATTGTTGGTTATAGTTTGTCAAGCCATCATCTACAATCGCAAAAAAACATGCTGTTTAGTTACAAATCATATTACTGTACGGCTGATCAAATGTATTTACTCTCACAAGATCTGGTATATAATAGTGAAAAATAACTTAATTTTCCTATTGCGTGAATGTCTGAACAGTGGAACAATGTGTACAATTCAACCATGTTAAATGAGTATTAACAGCTTGCATGAAACGTGTTTTTACTCTAATTCTAATATATATGTATATGTAATATATATGTAATTGGTGGCAAAAAGTCCTCGAGATGCACGATGACCGACTCCCCAAACAATGTTTTCAGGCCTTAGTACAACTCGACCAATCCTCTAACAACAAAAGTCATATAAACTGGGTGTCTGAATTAAAGGAGATTTGTGCGGAGGTGAGTGAAATAAATATATGGAACACACGTCAAACAATTTACTAATAAAAACAAAAAAGGATGATATACTACAAAAATTTATTAACCATCTGATAAGTAAAGATATTGAAGCAGCAATTAAATCAGAATTTGCACCTTTATATCGACACATAAGCAATTTAAGTGTAGAAAATTAGGTTAATTAGCCAAACTCGAGTTGCTAATAAAAATGAAATTAGATGGTATCACAATAACAACTCTTACAAAATAAAGACAGACATTTCTTGCACCATCTGCAACACTCATGAATTAGAGACACTGCAACACTTTCCACTAGAGTGCCCTATTTGCAGCCACCTACGTGAACATTGTTTATCGCTTGGATGGGGATCACCAACTGTGGAGTCACTGCCTGGCAATAGGTGATGAACAGAAGATGAACCGCCTCTACTACTACAAGGATGGTGCTCTCCGAATACGGCCATTTATTACTAATGAATAATTCATAAATGCCAGGTTTGATTGAAAACATTATTAGATACTATTATTTTAAGTTTTGATGTGCTCTTTTTTAAATACCATTTTGAGATACGTAATCTTAATATGTTTATTTAAGCCACGAACCCTTCTGTAAAACATGTTTAATGTCTAAACAGAATAAACTCTATTCTATTCTATTCTATTCTATTCTATTCTATTCTATTCTATTCTATTCTACTACACGATACCAAAAATACTTTCTTCCAAAAAAGAATTGTTAACAATAACGATTATTTGTAAATTGGAGAACATTTAAAATTTAATTATGCAATTCCTCAAAAAATACTCGCACGGTGTCACATATTTTATGTTGTATTTCACTCGCTTTCCTAAAATAAAATTTTGTCAGTTCGAAGCACAAAAGTATATAAATACATGCAAATTTTTACACTGTTTATACCACCAAGCCCCGCTGTATTCACATTTCCTAGTACCTGGTCGTTTTCATGCACCAATGATATAATACCAATGCATACATATTTATGTTTTAGAACGTCGCGTCGGGCGTTGTGTCGGTCGCTGTTTCAACGAAATATATGAAAATTTAAAAAGTTTCGCTGGTAATAAAATGTTTTATTAACTGTAAAAACGGATCGAATTTGTTTACGTGCCGGAATGGATTAGCACGCTTGCAAAAGCAGGCAACTGTTTTATTAGCATCATTAAAAATTGTTATTTGTGTCTCAATTACGTTGGCAGCTAATACACCGATCACACAGTGTGTAATTTTAACGTTAATGATTTGTTATCTGTTACATGTCATTTTGTAAACACAACCTCAAAACGTGGCTACTAATGTTACCGTGATAGTAACTATCAATGTTGTCTTTCATTTTATCTAACCTACATGAAAAAGGAACAGGATGACGTACAGACGTATGTTATATAACAATATAAGAAATTTAGTTCATTTTACCACCACAGAATTCTAATTTATAATAATTAATTAATTAATTAATTATAATTTAAATTGATTGTATTCCGAAATTAAATTTTGCGGAGTAAAATATCTAAGTAAATATTCGTCCAAAAATAATTTATTAATTTATAATCTCTGTAGTCAAACCGTTCAAACCTTATGGATTACCTGTCATAGCGGCCCATTAATAATAATTTTATTTTGAATAATTACTACGTAGAATTCCCGGGCATTCCTTCTCCCAGGTTACCAGGAAATAAATCGCAATTAATTCGATAAAGCTCAGTTTAGATTGAGCGCAAACCAAAATATTTACATTAAATAAAAATCAATAGATGAACTAAGTTCATAAAAAGAATGTGTTGATAAGAAGAATATTGATTCCAATTTACTTGCAGTCTGTAATGATTATTTCTTGGTAATTTATACGAATTGGTAGCATCCCTAGAATATTTCACCAATTCATTCCAAATAAGGAGATTATAAAGACGTACACACATACAAAATGATCTTCAAACTAAGTCCTCTATTTTCGCAATAACGTGACATCAATTCATTTCTTTTCATTTAACTCTTCACATGTTGTAGAATGAATGACAACATTGTTCAGAAGTATTTCATTTCTCACATGTTCTATTGAATATCTGTCTTAAAATGCTTTATTAATTTAAAATCTTGGTCTTTGTTCCAAAATGAGCTTCATACTTATTTTTATTGTTGTAAATCCTGAACTATATTCATTTCTTTTCGGGTTTATGTTGTATTTCTAGCATTTCAACTACTACCAACTCAAATTTCTATGAGTTGATCGTTTTTCATTTTATCTGATATTCTAGTATCTATATTATCTTTCACAAATTTAAATGGAGCTCCAACTGACGTCCAGGGAGCCGGTAGAATTCTATGAAAAGATTTTAACTATTGGGGAAAACTTTGGTAAAACGCCAGTTAAACGGCCTGTATTATAGAGAAATATACTCTTTCTTCAAATTCTCAAGCTCTCGTTCTGTACTGAGAAAATCTTCAGGGGAAAGAACGTGAGTAGACTAAGGTTGGCAAGCCTCAACTAATTGAGACTTTCCACTTTAATTCATTCACGCTTTTTCTCCTAAAGCACTTCCCAACAAAAACGAAAACTTCCTTTTGGTTACTTTGGTTCTTCCTTTATTTTAGTGTTTGGTATTGATGATACGTGATAATACCTATACATAATTTTGAAAGGTATTCATTTAAATCTGGGGATTGAATATTACTACAATACCACACAGATACAAACTCCCACTGCCACAGTTCCTAAAAATTGAATCGGCCACCTCTCTCATGTTTACGCACCAAACCTATAAATTTTACATTTTTCATGTATAAACTTCAATAAAGAGATAATTTTTTGTATGTACATAGAGAATCTTTATTGCAAAAAGACGTTCCTTTAAGACATCTATCTCGACTCTGGGTAGTTAATGTTGTAATGCGGTGGTTAAGTCAAACAAATTAACGACAATTGTTCAATAGACATTTACTTTCTATAAAAACTACGGATTACATTATGTACGTTACATTTCTATATAACATCTGATTAACGTTCTATTTGACATGCGCGTAAAAATATGGACAAATATATATTGCATTTATACCAACATAAAACTTCTAATTCTACCAACACTCCCACTAATTAGTAGTTTTTAGATTCATGTTCTTGCAATGTGTATTATGCAATTCTCTATTTACACCTTTTGTAAAAATATCGGCCACCATATTTTTGGTATTAATCGGAACTAAGCAAATATCTTTGTTGGCAATTTTTTCTCGAATAAAATGGTGCTTGATGTCAATATGTTTGCTTCGCGGGTGGTAGCCATCGTTCAACGCTAAATTGATGGCGCTATGATTGTCACAGTAAACCGGAATAGCCTTCTTTTCAATACCAAAGATTTCTTCTTCGAGACTCTTCAGCCACATCGCTTCTTGCGTGGTGGAGGACAGCGCCATATATTCTGCCTCAGCTGTAGATAGCGCAACAGTTTGCTGTCTTCGGGTATTCCAGGTTATTGCAGCTTTACCCTTGAAAAATATGTATCCTGTTGTGGATTTACGATCTGATAAGTCTGCGGCCCAATCTGCATCGCTGTATCCAAGCAAATCAGCGTTTTCGGACTTGGAATACTCCAATTTACATGAAATTGTACCTTTTATATATCTCATTATTCTTTTTACTGCAACCCAATGTTGACTACCAGGATTGTTGTTATATCTGCTCACAAGATTTACCGCAAACATTATATCTGGTCTTGTAGATTGAGCAGCATATAACAAGCTTCCTACAGCCTCCTGGTACGGTATGGATTTCATTACCTCTTCTTCTTCTTTTGTTTGCGGACTTGACCTTTTATCTAACTTGACATTGATGTCAACCGGTGTAGAAACAGGATTAGAAGAACTCATGCGGAATCGATCCAACACTTGTCTCAGATATTCTTCTTGATCTATCCATATCTTCCCCTGTTGTCTGTCCCTTGTAATTCTAAAACCTAAACAATGTTTGATTTCGCCCATATCTTTCATTTTAAATTGTTGTTGGAGATATTCTTTAGCTTTGATCATAAGCTGTTTATCATTGCTAACAAAAATTAGATCATCGACGTACACGCCTATAAACAACTTTTTACCTTTCTCAGTTAAATAATATAGGCAGCTGTCTACCTTTGATCTTTTCAAACCTAGCTTTACTAAAGCTGCACTAAGCTTTATATTCCATACTCTGCTTGCTTGCTTCAAGCCATAAATGGATTTGTTTAAATTGCAAACCTTGGAACCATGGATAAAATTTTCTGGTTGCTGCATATATATCTCTTCTGTCAGTTCTCCTTGTAGAAAGGCTGATACAGCATCCATCTGATGAATTTCCAAGTTCTCTTGCGCTCCCATTGCCAGTAAATAACGTATTGTACTATATTTAATCACTGGTGAATAGGTCTCCTCAAAATCCAGACCCTTTCTTTGAGCGCAACCTTTTACTACAAGTCTGGCCTTATAGCGCGTGGATCCGTCTTGCATAGCTTTGCTTTTAAATACCCATTTTGATTTTAGCACTTTTCTGTTTGCTGGTGGATCACATAATGTCCATGTATTATTCTCAAGGAGGGCGTTATATTCTTCCTCCATTGCCTCTCTCCATAGATGACCATCTGGTCTACTTAAAGCGTCTTCTACTGTAGTAGGATCCTCAGCCAATACTCTAACAGAATAGATAAAATCCTCGGACTGGTTTGACTTTGGTTGCCTCTGTGAACGTCTTAAGGACGTATTCGGTTCTATTCCTGGCGGTGGAACATATTCATCATCTGTAAGATTTGTTTCTGTGTCTGAACTTTCTTCTATTATTGTGCTGTCTATTTCTTCATCTGTATCTTCTTTGTCATCTACTCCCACTTCAGCTGCTCCCTGTTCTAATTGTTGCTCATCTGGGAATACAAGATCCATATTAATTAAGTTTGAGGTAGATCTTACCTGATTCTCTTCCAAGAAAACGACATCTCTTGCGGAGGTGACCTCATTGGTGGCAGGGTTGTAGATCCTGTAACCCTTCTGCTCCTGACAGTAACCAACAAAAATCCCTTCGGTCGAGCGAGGATCAAATTTTCTTCGTTTATTCTTTGGAATATACATTAAAACCTTAGCGCCAAATATTCTTAAATGCGAAATATTCAACTCTTTTCCTGACCATAACTGCTCTGGGGTTCCCTGCTTTAACGCTTTAGTAGGTATTCGATTTTGAATGTAGACTGCACTATTGACAGCTTCTGCCCAAAACTGTTTTCCTAAATTGGCATCAATTAACATACAAGTAGCCTTTTCCACAATGGTCCTATTCATCCTTTCACAGGTACCATTTTGTTCTGGATTGTATGGAATTGTCGTTTGGTGTATTATACCATTATTCCTTAGAAAGCCTTCCATTTCACTACTGCAAAACTCTCCACCATTATCAGTTCTTAGAATCTTTATTCTTTTATTGGTTTGGTTTTCAACCATGACCTTGAATTCTTTAAATTTTTCAAAAACTTCATCTTTATTTTTTAAAAAGTATACAAACGTCTTATGTGTATAGTCATCTATTAATAAAAGAAAGTAACGTGAACCTCTAATTGATGCTACTTCCATCGGTCCACATAAATCTGCATGCACAAGTTCTAGCTGCTCTACTGTATTACTATTTGAACTTTTAAAAGGTATTTTTGATTGCTTACCTTTTAGACAGATGCTACAATCCGAATCTTTGGCAGTTTCTACCAGCTTAATGTTTGTAATACTCTGCAACTTATTCAGGTACTCTTTATTGATGTGACCCAATCGTCTATGCCATAAATCTGTGGTCTCTCTAATAGCATACGAATAACTATTCTTTTCTTCGACATCAAGTTTGTACATGCCATTGCTTAAGGAAGCCGTTGCAACTAATTTACCTAAACGATCAAAAATCTTGCACTTATCCTGATGGAAAACTATTCTTTTACCACTCTTTACCATTTGACTTATAGATAATAAATTTGTACTAAGATCGGGTACATATAATACATCGGTTACCTTAATGTCGGATACTTTGTCGCCTTTTAATATTGACACAGTACAGTCTCCTTTACCTTTTGCTTCTATTTTATGATTGTTTGCCAGAACAACTTCCTTTTTACCCATAACGTCTTTTCTATCTGATAAAAACTTTCCGTTATGTGTCATGTGACTGGTGGCTCCTGAATCAATGTACCATGCATTTGACAATATCGCTTCATTGACACTGAGCACTGATAACAATGACTGATCTTCATTTTTCTTTCCTGAATTATTGTTAACTTCGTTACGTTTGTTTGGTCTTTTGCACTGTGCTGCGTAATGTCCATTTTTGACATATTTATGGCCTCGCTTTGTATTATTACCACTGACAAAAGCTACATTTTTGTTTTCCTTTTCTCTTACTTCTTGTAATAATTTCACTTTTACAAAATCTGCTGTGATATCAACTCTAGAATTTTCTATAGCCATTATCATGGGCTTATATTTCTCAGGTAGTCCAGCAAGTAAGAAAGTACCTATCCATTCATCACTGATTTGAAACTTTATGTTATTCAGCATTTGTGCAGTATTAATTACTGTAGAAATGTATTCTTCAACTGAACTGCAATCGTCTAATTTTGTGAGTATTAATTTTCTCATTAAACTCACTTTTCTACATAGACCGGAATCCTGAAAAACATCATGTAATTTATTCCATACTTCCTTTGCGCTTTTAGCACTTCTAATATGCACAAAATTAGATGAGTGAATCATCATTATGATTTTTGATTTTGCCTTCGAATCTCTTTTTTGTGTTGCCTCATCTGAGCTTGCTGGGTTGTCTTCTTCAATACAGGACCATAAATCTTCGCATTCTAAATAGGCTTGCATTGCAAATGCCCAATCATTATAGTTTTCGCGACCCGTTAGCTTTTCTATTACCGGTAACATATTGGTCGCCATCTTGACTCTTCTAACCAACGCGCACTGATATACGTTCGATTAAATTACACGATTTTACACAATGCGACATGAACTGCGAACGCGACTGATGGGTGCTGGGCCCATAACCTGTTGTAATGCGGTGGTTAAGTCAAACAAATTAACGACAATTGTTCAATAGACATTTACTTTCTATAAAAACTACGGATTACATTATGTACGTTACATTTCTATATAACATCTGATTAACGTTCTATTTGACATGCGCGTAAAAATATGGACAAATATATATTGCATTTATACCAACATAAAACTTCTAATTCTACCAACAGTTAATGATTTTGTTACTTAGCAGTACATAAAGGATATAATATATTTCGTCTTAACTATAAATAAACAAATTCATATACCAACTAGCAGGGAGAGGACTTGATAATTGTATTTATTTATCCATCACATGAGGCATCGTATATTTTTTTTAATATTTATAACTACTGTCTTTCCTACTTTTTACTCTTTTCACTTCGTTACATTTATTTACATTTTTATTGATGACTAATAATATAAAGTATAGTATACAACAGGAAAACGGTTTTTGTTTGTTAGTAACCTATAGTATGTATTGTTATTTTCCAAGTACTTACAGCGAAGAAAAATATAAATGTCGTTATTGCGAATCCATTAGCTCGTATATAAAATCGAACACACACGCTTCAATCTGTAGTAAATGCAAAGTACAAAAGCGATAAACATTTATCCTCTTAAAATCACAGCAATAACCGTTAAGTTAAAACGATCAATAAAATGGTAGTTATGGTCAAACTTTACGGAAAAGTCCATCAAATCTGATGGTAACTGAATTCACCATTCTTTACAGTTACAATAGATTGTAGAGATCTATTGAAATGTTTCTTTAAAAATTAACTTAACACTTAAAAACACATAAATGTTACATTCCGTTATTACACACAAGATATACGTACGGCTAAGATGTAAACATTCATTGAATTTACATAAATATGTATATACAGTGTGTTGCACTCTAGATGACACCACCGCAGTATTTTGTTAACATATTATCGATTTAATTTTTTTTTATTTCTGATCATACCTCTCACTAAACTGTAACTTTAGGGTATGTTACTGTCCCGATCACAGTAAAACGCCAGCTTACTACGATTTAAAATAAACAGCAAAACTGCAGAAGTCATATTAGGGATTTTTTAATAAAAAAATTCTGTTAATAAAAGTTGTTCAGAATCATTTAAGTACGCTAAATCTACGCTAAAATTTTATTAGAAACAAACAATCTTGAAAGTTTTTCTCAAAAAAATTTTAAGTCCGGTTAATTGGAAAAATAGTCTAGACTTTGTAGAGCCCTGGTACTCAACCTAGCTGGGGTGGTTTTGAGTGGTGAATTAAAAAAAGCTAGGTTAGGGATTCCAACCTGCAGAACGTGCGGTTATCATGGTTATGTTAACTAAGTTACAGTACTAAGTTTTCAGAGAAAATTAATCCGATCGTTCATTATCGGTTGATGATCAAAATAAAGCTTAAGGTAATGGGGCACAACCCTCTGACCTAACAAATATAGCCACACTCGGCAACCAACTCACAAAAGTGCAGCTATAGTGAAAATGGGGAGGGTAACCGCGTATCATACTCGCCTTTATATGAAGTGATATGAAAATCAGTTAAAAGAAGTGTATTTGCAATAATTAAAACAATGCAAATAAAATTAATGATACCGCGACAAACTCAAAATAAAAACAACTATTTACATAAATTAAATAATAAATTATTATGCCGTTCAGTGGTATCATTACAACATAGTAAAAAAATGCGTACAGGTGACACATCTTTTAATACCAAATATATTTCCATTACTTTTAATTAATTACTGTTTTATTTGACCTACAAGAGATTAGATTCACAAGGTATGTATTATATTTAAAATTTACTTCGAGTGCAAATCTAAACAAATATAGTTTGCGTGATGAGGCTAAGGTCCTCTAGCCTCATCACACAGACTAAACCCAGCAGTATCCTAAGAAAATCTAAAACTAATGAAAGACTTGAAATTAACGAAATAAACTTCGTAAATATGACAGTAAGTGTATTGTATAGTAAGCAATTAATTGTGTAATAATTATACTATAAAAACACTTCTTGTCAAATTTACAAAGTTACAGCACATATGTGTGTGGACCTAATTGTGTGTTCATGCGACTACACTTTCTAACTGTGTACATAGTAGGCGTGTACAAGGGGCGAGTGCGTTGTTACTAAGCTAATCAAAATTTTATTCGTCCGCTAACTCTGAGGAAAATATCGAAGAATTCGTTCTTTATACTTATTTTTTTATATTTTAGTTATTTGCATATTCCATTCATCAGTGCTATACTTCTTTATTTGTCTCTTTTTTGTAGAATTTGCTTGATTTAGTTCGAACATGATACTTTTGGATTTAATATGAAAGTGAGAGACCCAATATAATTCACTTTTCAAGCATCTTCCGAAAGTCATAGTTTTTACGTTCATATAATACGATAGCTTTAGCTTTAGACAATTAAATTCATACTTGTTACATTATTTTTACATTAATAAGTAATTTAATATTATTTAAGGTTATAAACATAATCTCGTATTATTGAAGATTTCTCTGTATTATATATTTCTGTTGATAGGGTATACATATATGTGTTTTGATATTATTTGACGCCTATTAAATGTCAATTTCTTCAACTGGCGAACTAACTTTTTATGAAATTGTGTTCGGGTCGATTTTTAATTCATTTCTATTATATTATGGAACAAATGGAAAGATATCTAATATTAAAAAGCTCTACTAGATTTGCAACAGATCTGATCAAAAACTGTTATGTAACTTGTCTGTGGACAGGTCAGGATAACACTAACGTGATATCTTCATGTAGTGGTACTCTTGCGCCCTTATTGTAATTCATATTATTCCAGTTTGTCACCTGTTCTTCATTTCAATGCTGAAATTCAACATTTGATATAATCAATATACATAGCTTTATTTATATACATTTCATAAATTAACTTTTACCTTACGTTCGGACACGCGCTCGAACATTAGCAACCAATTATTTTGAATAATTTTAGAATATTTTTATATATGTAACTGCCATTTTGTCATATACTATAGTGTGAGTGTTTACGCAACACATCTACTTCGCTTTAATCACTTTTAGAAAAATATCGAGTAAGTGTAACGCAATTTTCACGTATTTCTGAAAAGGAAAGTCAAGTAACAAAACTAAATACAATAAAAGGAGATCAAAGTAAGCCCTATATATACAAAGAGGCACACAATCGGTGAGACAAAGGTAAGAAACACGGTGAGTCGAATTCGATTTCCTTCAACGTCGTAACGGACTGCGCTCGTCATTGCGGCGTAAAAGTTTTTATAAATAGATTTATAAAAGAATATTTCATGGCGTGCGTTTTCTAATGCGGGCTTTAGTCGGAAATATATCAAGTAGATTATGTCTGCAGGCCTGATGTATATCTCACATCAAAGTGCTATAAAAACGCCACATTTCAAACGGAGACCATCATTTTCCATTTTAAGTAACCGTAGATCAGAGTACCCTTGTCAGATGGCCCTAAATCCGGGCACGGATCTCGTGCGCGCCGAGATTGAAGGGGTTTTCGAGATTTATCCGTTATGTATACTGAATTTGTTATACATTATGCTGGACAAGGTGATGGGCTGGATATATTTATACGAGGCAGACGTTAGTATTGTTTCACGTAACAAGAATCCTACATCTTCCATCGTTCCTACCAAGTCCGGATTCATCAATTATGTAGTTTCATATTCTGATCAAAACATATACTTCAGCTTACAGCGAAACTTACAAAATAACCATGCCATTATAAAAAAAAATGGTTGTGAAATCAGTTACAATTATGAGGAATCTAAAAATGTTGTAGAAGAATTAAAAAGGATGAACTTTGATACGATCCTGTCTTCTTCTTAACACAAACGCAAAGAATCTGCCAGCTACATCTTGATTTTAGCAAGAAGAAGGCGCTATATTTCGCACTATTTACAGCTAATTGATGCAGTAATTTGCTTAGAAAACAGTTTTATAATGGCAAAATTAAGCAAGTTTAAACAAGCAGCCAGCGATAGAATCGTTCCTGTCAGGGTTACTCATTCATTAGCGATCGTGTATATCGGTATTCTATTTATTTATACGGTAGCTGCCCTGAACCTAAGAAGAATTTAATTTAGACAACCTTGAAAACAGGATTTTTTATGACGGAAGCCTACTGGTTTTATCATACGGCAAACTAAATTTTGCTTCATGTCTTTCAAACATAATTTGAACATCTTTGCAACATAAATACGAGTATATGAATGGATGTTGTTGAATTAATCTTCGAACAAATACTAAGCAAATTATACATAGATATTTATGATTGACTAGATGCTTTATAGGTGTATGAGTCATGCGAGAGGCATAAATAGCTTGATTTTGGTACTAAGAACATATTGAATTGAACACACCGTACATAATGTGGAACACCTCATTGGAAATAATTGCAAGAGACATGATAGAATATCAGAATAAGTAAGTTATTTTGACAAAGAGATCAGCAAAGCATTCGTTCCAGATTTAAAAACATATTTAATGCACAAATATTACCAAGAGATTAGAAACTCTAGAATAGCCAGAACTAATCTCTGGATCTATCGAATAAAACTAGAACATTTCAAATTACACTAACCGGCACGATTTTTATAACTAACGTGACAATCGAAAATTTTACTGTATTGCATTGTTTTAAATATAAAAACTGTATTCTAACATAGGGTATCACGTTATATTCTTAAAATCACATGTTTATCTGTTTTCACTAAGATTAACGTAAAATTAAAAATCAAAGAAATATCACTGAATTGTCATTTAGTTAAGAAAATTTGAAGACATTTTCCAAAAGTTGCGTTGGTGAAATTTTCAAGAATGGAAAACCGTGCAAGAGACGGTAAAAAGCCTCCGGACAGTTTTTGCTGTGTTTATGGATTATCACAAAATTACAAAATCGCAAAAGAAGCGTTTAAGTAAATTAATTTAAAGATGTTATGAACAATATTTTGGCTTCACAATTAAAAATTGAAGCAAAACATGGGTACCACATGTATGCTGCATTTCATGTTATGTGAAATTAACTGAAAAGATAAGAATTCCTCTGAAGTCGTGTCACAAAGACCCATGATTTGGCGTGAACCAACAAATCACCTCACGCACTGTTATTTCTGTTTTCTAGGGTTTTCAAAAACGACTAATACAAAGTTACATATCCAGACATTCCATCTGTAAAGAAACTGCTGAAAAGAACTGCGTTGAAAGAAACAATCTCTTGGTTCCTCCACAGGATAGTCAATTCCAACTGTATTCGACCCCTTCACCAGGAGATATCTGCGGGCTAACTGTATCGGCTCCAGCAGAATGGTCCGGATAATGAATGCCAACTATATTCGTCCCCTTCACCAAGAAATATCTGCTGACCAACTGTGTTCGCCCCAGCAGAATGGTCAGGATAGTGAATGCCAACTATATTCGGTTCTTTCACCGGGAAATATCTGCTGGCCAACTGTATCGTCTCCAACAGGCAGGTCAAAGGATAGGAAAGGATTGATTTATTAGCGAAAATGCGGCCTTTATATACTCTGGTGAGCGTTTTTTATCATCTGACGTTTTCATACAATGCCTGAAAAATATACACTGTACTTCCAAAACTTAAAAATATAGGTTATTCCAAAATTATACAATATATAGAAAACAATCGAAATAAATTTTTATTCTTAAAATTAACTTCTTCTTAAAATTAACTTAAAATTAACTTAACTTTAAACATAAACTTATTTTCTCGTCCAGAGGTTCGTTACAAGCTTCCAACTCCAATGTACTTTTTTGCATGTTCGAAAGAAATTTCACAAAGAGTAGTGATAAAGTTGAACAGGAAGCATTGGTAGTCAAATCGAATGTGGAAAAAGTAATAAAAAAGCAGTTTAAATATAAAGGCAACTGCAATTACTGTAAGCAAGCGGGTCATTGGATTAAACAGTGTCGAAAGTGAATTGCTGATGGAAGACCGCCCAAAAATGTTTTAGTGAAGAAGGAGGATACAACAATGGTCACAAACGTGACATTACTAAGAATTTGCTATGAGGTTTTTTTTCTATAGAATTAGATGAAAGCAACTGCTGGATAGACAATGGTGCAATAAAACATTTGACAAATTGTTCAGATTATTTTGTTAGTTTTGAAGCATTTACTATTCCTCATAGTATCAAGGCTGCTGAACAAGAATCTCTAAACGCAATAGGAAAAGGATCAATACGGATCTTGTCAACGATTGGAAACAGATGTGAAGAAATGACTTTAAATGATGTCTGGTATGTGCCAACGATTTCCAAAAATCTGTTCCCTGTTTTAGCAGCACAAGACCGTAGTTAGAAGAGCACGTTTGAGTCAACACCTACGTCTTGTTTTCTTAAAATTAACTGTTAAGTTCGACTGTGTGGAAAACGTGAAGTAAATGGTACTCTCTACAAAGCAGCAACTAAACCGTTAGTTCCTGAACATAGCGCTGATGTAAATGTCATTGAGGATACTGAGGATCTGATTTACTGCAGCTTTATCACGAAAGATGGGGTCATCATGATAAACGTCATATCAAAGCAAAGCTCAAGAGAGATTTTCACATTGAGGTCGAGGTAAAAGCAATGATCTGTGAACCATGTATACAGGGAATTGATACGAAAGATTTCAAAGGGTGATTCTTTAGCAAAAATTAAGGGGGGTCTTTCATATAACTTTTTGTTCAACGCCCTTTTCCTTCCAAGTGCAACGTTACTTTCTTTTTCCATCGATCTTCTGGACCGTACGCCACTGGTCGCTTTGCTTGTCGGTGATCGATATTATCGATTTCGCTCAGGGGGAGATATCGCGCATGTGTCATGGCGACGTATGACGTCACGCGTAGAGTAAACAACTGTGTTACATGGTAAGCAGTAGTAGAAAATCTCATTGAATCATATAGTAAAGTTAACATTGTGAGAAATATATTTCATAAAAATGCGTTGCGCTATGTATAACTGCAATACTGATAACCAAAGCAAATCATATAACAAAAAGGTGATGTTATTTCGCTTTCCTAGTGATAAACAAACGTATGAAAAGTGGATTGCGCTGTGTGGCCGTGCAGGTGGTTGAAATGTCAACAGTAAATTGTCCTTTAAAAGTCAAAGAACTCTTTTTCAAATGCAGGATGTTTTTTAAATTGAGAGACCTAAATAATGCTCTGCACGATAAGTCTATTTCACAAAAACGGAAACTGCAAAAAATTGTACAATAACCATTTCTTTTTATGATATCGTCCTCACGTAATACATTTATTTAATGTTGCATAGTAATGTTACATTTAATATGGTTATCAACATTTAATGAATATTAAGCAGCAACATTTATGTGAAGTGTCTTACACCAATTGTGTAAGACATTTCATTGCTACATTTATATACTATCATTATGCAACATTACAAAGTAATATTTCTGGGTAGGACATAACAACGTTGATAAAATGTAACCTGCTACATTCAGAAAACGTATTTGTGAACATTACGTGCAGATTTGTAACATGTATTGAATATTTCATAAATGTTTTTCTGCTTAGTGCACGGAAAGACTGGATTGTTTGACCCAAACAAATTTTACTTGCATTCACCAAATTTTATGGTTGAATATGGGCAAACAAATATATAGTTGTTGATAACAAATAATTTTGTTGGCTATATTTAAGTGTTTTAACTAAATATTTCTTTGAATTAAGCAAATATTATATTTGTATAATCAACTTGGTTAAAAACAACAAATATATTTTGTTGAAACTATTGTTTTATTTGTTTACCATTACATTAAGAAAGTATTTTACCGAATTATTTTGTTGCGTCACGTAAATCCTTTAACAAAATAATTTGTTTGCTAATAACAAATTTTGATTTAGTATTCAGTTAAAGTAGCAATGCGTATAGTATCCTTAACAAAATATATGCCAACAAAATACATTTGGTTACTGCAAACAGCTCGGTTTTTTCGTGTGGGTCAGTAGTAGAAAATAGAATAAATTATTGTTTTGCATTTAAAATCAGAAGAGCTTATTATTTATTTCGAATACCCTAATCCATGTCAGTAATATTCCTTTAATAATTGTATCAATTAAATGTTTTTTAATTAATTTTTATTTTATATAATTCGTTCATTATACATATCTAAACTCATACTATTTAAATGTGCGCTTTCTCTAACTCTACGCGTGACGTCATGCGCGCGCCGGTCTCGTTTTGGTCACATTTGATATCTTACCTCCCTATTCCTTATATCATGGATTTCGCTTGCGCCTTCGTTCACTGAAGATCCGGGCTGCGGCGCTGTATCACAATTTGACGTTTGACATACGAAGTTTGTTTACGAATGTATCAAAATCAGATTAATGAGCGAGAAAAATACTTTAAAAGTGTCAGTAACGTCGAATTAACAAATTATAACCGCGGGGTAGCGGAATAAAAGAAAGGTAGGTTCATTATATACATATATTTACATTAAAATTCAGATGAACAACATTTTCCAGATGACATACAAATACCAGTAATCAGAAAAAAACAATCAAAGCAATAATCGGATATAAAATAACAAGTGTCGGTTTGTACAGAGAAAAAAATATCAGTTTATCAATGGCAAATATACAAATACATAATATTTACAGAAAGCGTGAGAAATAAATCTTACGTTGAATGTATATCAGGTCCTTCGGTAGTTGCTGTGAACAATTCAAAATCATTAAATTGACATGCGGATACATAAAATAATAATCAGGCAAAAATATATATACAGGTACGTAATAGCAAAATAAGTAAAATAATAAATGTCTCTGATATCGGTCTTGTGAACGGACAGATACCTGCTGGCCAATTTCTTGGCTCCGGCAAGTCAGACGGGATGGTGAACGCCAACTTTTCGGCCGCTTCACCCAGGATACTTGCTAGCCAACTACTCGGCCTCAGCAGGTCGGATAGGATGGTGAACGCCAACTTCGTCGGCCGCTTCACCTGGAAAATACCTGTTAGCCAACTGTATCGGCCCCAACAGGTCGGAATAGGAAAAGGAATTCTTTTAATGATGAAAAATGCGGCCTTTATATAGTCGGCTGGACCCGTTTTTGTTGTCTGACGTCTCCCGGAAAAACTCTGAAAAATATACACAGGTATCCAAAATATAAATATACAGGTCATTTCAAAACTATTTACAGCAAACAATATTAAATAAATTTTCGCTTCCTAAAATTTAACATTAAACTAAATAAAAATTGTTTCTGTGTACAGAGGTTCGTTACACCCCCCATACCCGGTGGAGAATCGAACTCCGGTTTCCTTCGTGACAGGAGAGGACACTGACCACTACACTACGGAGGACACTCGCGCACTAGCACTCCGACACTGCGTGCTGACTGGCCGGCGTTGTGTCGTGCGTGTCGTTGGACTGCTTCGGGATCGTTGATCCAGTCCTTCCGATGCCTCATCCATGCTGGTCCTCGGTTTCGGCGTTTCTTTACGCCGACGGCTGGGCGAGGGCACGAAGAAGGTGGATGGAACGGCGACGGTCCCGCTGGTTGTCGGCTGGTATAGCATGCGCGGTCATTCTTCGGTGGAGGTAGCAGAATCGGAAGGGGAATCCCTACTGGCTTCCGGTGGTGCTATCTTTAAATCCTTGACATGAACTCGGTCCAATTTGCGAGTTCCAGGTACCTGTAACATTACAATTGTAGGTGATACTACTTTAACTATCTTACAGGGGCCAGCAAATTTGGGAGCCAATTTGGATGAAAAATTCCTCGCAGCGTTGGAAAGCAGGTGTTCTCACTTGAACACGTACTGGCCTACTTGAGGACGGGACGGACGTCTTCGCAAATTATATCCATGACTCTGGCGTTGGAACCCTTCTGCTAATTTGACCTTGGTAATTTGATAAAAGTCTTGCAATTTTTGCAGCTCAGGAATTAATTCTCTAGCTTCTGTTTCCTGGTGGTCCCCGGTATCTTTCACTTCTCTCCATAGCGACTTGGGAGGGACCAACAGACGTCCAAAGTTGAGAACTGCCGGCGAAAATCCAGTTGTCTCGTGTTTAGCGGTGTTGATGGCGAACATAAACTGTGGTAGGTTTACATCCCATTCTCTCTGATCTTCTTCAATGTATTGTGCCAGCATAGGCCCTATAACACGATTGGCTCGCTCCACCGGATTTTGTTGCGGGGAGTACGGTGCTGTGAAGCGAATCTCGATGCCCAGGTCCTTGGCGGCTGTCTGGAATAGGCGGCTGGCAAATTGAGGTCCGTTGTCGCATATCAGCCGCTTTGGAGTTCCAAAACGGTAGACGACCTTTTCTTTCACCACCTGGATAACGGCATTGGCAGTGGCTTGGCGGAGAGCTTGACACTCGGTCCATTTGGTGAAACGGTCCTGTAAAACTAGAAGGTACGTAAAACCCCTACGACTTCGTGGAAATGGGCCCATCAGGTCTACCGAAACTTGTTCCCACGGACAATCTACAGGTGAGTACAGCATTTGTCCAAAAGGTTTCTGTTGGCTGAATTTATGTTTTCCACAGGATTCGCATTTCCGGACGTAATTACGTATTTCACGGAACATACCCGGCCAGTAATAATGGGCGGCGGCTCGAGCGATACTCTTCGCAATTCCCAAATGTCCGGCTTCTGGAGCATCGTGTATCTCTCGCAGGATTCGCAGCCTTTCAGATTTCGGGATGCACAACCTCCATGGAGCTTCTCCATGAGTACCCGGAAAATTTCTGTATAACACTTCGTTGTGTATCAAGTATTCTGGATACTGTCGGGGGTTGTTGGTGACGGCCTGAAAAATCTTGTTGTACCATGAACAAGTGTTACCTTGAAAAACAGCGAAGATCTCCTCATCTTCTTCAACCACACACGGCAGAGGATTTCTAGATAAGCTATCGGCTAGGTTATTCATATTTCCACTGCGGTACCTGACTGTAAAATCAAACTGCTGCAAGTCGACGGCCCATCGACTAAGTCTCCCGGACGGATTCTTCAGTTCATTGAGCCATCTCAGACACTGATGGTCAGTGACTACTTCGAATGTATATCCCTCTAGGTAGTATCTGTACTTCTTGACGGCCCAGACGACGGCTAAACATTCTTTCTCTGTTGTAGAGTATTTGGTTTCGGCCGGATGCAACGTCCTACTGGCGTAAGAGACAGCACGCTCCATCCCGTCAATTTCCTGGATCAAGACGGCGCCTAGACCTTGTTCGCTGGCATCGGTATGTAATTGGAAAGGCCTAGAAAAATCAGGACATATTAGTACCGGACTTTCTTTCAACGTCTTCTTTATCGCTTGGAACGCAGCGTCTTGTTCAGGACCCCATGACCATCTTTGGTTCTTCTTTACCAAACGCGTCAAAGGTTCGGCAAGCCTCGCGAAGTTCGGTACGAACCTTCTATACCATGAAGCGGCTCCTAGAAAGCTACGAACGTCTTTCGCTGTCTTTGGAGGAGAAATCTGACTGATTGCAGCGACCTTTTCTGGATCCGTCTGGATGCCTTCGGCGGACACAACATGACCCAAGTACTTGATTGAGCGCTTAGCGAATTGGCACTTGGTTGGTTGCAATTGGAGACCGGCTTCTTGCAGACGATTGAAAACAACACGTAAGTTGTTTAAATGTTCCTCGAAGGTTTTTCCTAATACAATGACATCGTCCAAATAGACTAGTGCTATATTACCTAAGTCAGGACCGATGATGCTGTCTAGGAAGCGCTGAAATGTGGCACCGGCGGAATGGAGGCCAAACGGTAAAACTTTGAACTGGAAGAGGCCTTTCCCCGGAACAGTAAAAGCTGTAATGGGACGGCTTCCTGGTGCCAACGGTACTTGCCAATATCCATGTTTTAGATCTAGCGTCGAGAAGTACCTACTGTTACGAAGTTTATCTAGGATTCCGGAAATATATGGTAGCGGGTACGAATCTTTAATTGTTACGGCGTTTACTTTGCGGAAATCTATACAGAATCTGGGTTCGCCAGTCTTCTTCTGTACCAAGACGACGGGAGAACTCCACGGACTGTGGCTCGGTTCGATAACATCTTCGGCCAGCATCTTGTCCACTTCCTGGTCAATCACTTCTTGACGTTTTGGATTACACGGATAATACCGTTGTTTGATGGGAACGGTATTGGGCTGGATGCGTATTGCGTGTTCTACCTGACTGGTTCGACCTCGTACGCAGGAGAATTTGGTCATTTCGGTTTGAAGGAATTCGTCCAATCGGCGCTGGTCTTCCTCCGTCGTTACCGTGGCGATCGCCTGTGCTGCGGAGGTGAGTACTTTGTTTTGTGTCGTAGCATACCTTACTTCATGTTTCCCAATGTCTACGATTGCATTCATCTGTTTTAGGGCGTCCATCCCCAAGATCACGTCATACGTATTCTTTGGCATCACCACGAAGGATACTAACCATGTATTCTGGCCTGACGCTATGGATACGCTTGCTCTAGCTTGGGATTCGACGACATCACCACTGGCTAACGATATCTTCGTCTTGGAATGTTGTACACATCGTACTCCTGGTTTTGGTAAGCGATTCAACAAACTTTGGCTCATGCACGAAGATGTTGCGCCCGTATCTACGAGTGCATCGACGCTTATACTGGCAATGTCTATTTTCAGCCAGATCCGGTTATCGGGGCGTTTTGATAGCACGGCGGTTTCCATGCTGGAACGGGTGCGATTATGCTCTGAACGTCTCAGCCCCGTGAGGCGCCCAGATTGGCGTTTCCCGGACATCTACAGTCTTTGCTTGCGATATCCCGTAATCCACATCTCGAACAGAATAAAACAGGGCGATTTCGACAGCCTACCCTGGTATGTCCTGTTTGACTACATCGCCAGCACCTTTTACTGGGATTGGTCAAACGATTCGGTCCTTCGGTTGCAGGAGCTCTCGGTGCTGTATCGGTAGAAGCCTGCAGGTCCGCTGTCTGTTGCTGGGTACGTCCGCTGGCCGTACCGGAATTGTGGGTACCTTGCCGTCGCTGTCCAGATCTCTGGTCTTTCGTGGAGCTAGAAGCTTCACCCGGATGTGTTTCCTTTTCTTTCTGTATCTGCTCATATTCGGCGGCTAAAGTTGCCAGCTCCTTCAACGTGGTGAAGGTACTTCTTCGGGCGTAGAGTTTATATTCTGGACGTGCATTTCGGTAAATACGCTCTAACTTGTCGGCATCGCTCATGTCCTTGCCACGTCGAACGAGGGTTAAAATTGCGGTGAGATAGTCTTGAAAAGACTCCTTCGGACGCTGATAACGGGAACGAAGTTCTTCTTCAATCAAATAATCATATCGTGGAGGTAAATATTGCATTTTGAAATCGTTTATAAACTCATCCCAATTTGACCAGTATTCTTTGTTGTTTCGGTACCATAAAAGTGCATTACCTCGAAACAACAACGGAAGCGTTTTTAATAAATCATTACCTGTTAAATCGTAGCATTCGCGTAATTCTCTAATCCTTTCTAGGAATGATATACCATCTCCAATACCATCGTAATTCAAACCCCATTTTCGGACTTTTTCGCAGAGAGATATCTTCGTATCAGCGGTAGCCTGATTTGTAATAGGCGGTGTCGGAGATGCTGAGCGGGACGTTTGCGGTGGATTTGCCTTCAGAAACGTACTAAGTCTCTTCCTGAGCTCATCAACGGTACCAGTAGTACTTAAATCTACTCCTTCTAAAATTTTCATTAATTTTTCTTTAGGAACAGAATAAATCCAGGATACAGCAGTCGTCGGTGCTTTCAAAGGCATCTGAAAAGTTTCTTCCGTGTCGGACATGTTAGCGGAGAAAAGGAAGAAATTTATCAGAAGAAATTAATGTATTTATTGAAATATACTATGTATAAATTAATAAAGAATTTTGCTGCTTGTCTGATTACTTTCTTGACATTAAAACAAAATAGTCATCAACTAACGGAAAATACAGTAAAAATAAATCTGGAATCGGTATGAGATGATTAATTAAAGAGTGTCCCTGCTCGGGCGCCAGTTAATTTGCAACGTTACTTTCTTTTTCCATCGATCATTAATTAGTCGGGAATTAAAAAAAATTTGTAAATTAGCTTCTGGACCGTACGCCACTGGTCGCTTTGCTTGTCGGTGATCGATATTATCGATTTCGCTTGCGCCTTCGTTCACTGAAGATCCGGGCTGCGGCGCTGTATCACAATTTGACGTTTGACATACGAAGTTTGTTTACGAATGTATCAAAATCAGATTAATGAGCGAGAAAAATACTTTAAAAGTGTCAGTAACGTCGAATTAACAAATTATAACCGCGGGGTAGCGGAATAAAAGAAAGGTAGGTTCATTATATACATATATTTACATTAAAATTCAGATGAACAACATTTTCCAGATGACATACAAATACCAGTAATCAGAAAAAAACAATCAAAGCAATAATCGGATATAAAATAACAAGTGTCGGTTTGTACAGAGAAAAAATATCAGTTTATCAATGGCAAATATACAAATACATAATATTTACAGAAAGCGTGAGAAATAAATCTTACGTTGAATGTATATCAGGTCCTTCGGTAGTTGCTGTGAACAATTCAAAATCATTAAATTGACATGCGGATACATAAAATAATAATCAGGCAAAAATATATATACAGGTACGTAATAGCAAAATAAGTAAAATAATAAATGTCTCTGATATCGGTCTTGTGAACGGACAGATACCTGCTGGCCAATTTCTTGGCTCCGGCAAGTCAGACGGGATGGTGAACGCCAACTTTTCGGCCGCTTCACCCAGGATACTTGCTAGCCAACTACTCGGCCTCAGCAGGTCGGATAGGATGGTGAACGCCAACTTCGTCGGCCGCTTCACCTGGAAAATACCTGTTAGCCAACTGTATCGGCCCCAACAGGTCGGAATAGGAAAAGGAATTCTTTTAATGATGAAAAATGCGGCCTTTATATAGTCGGCTGGACCCGTTTTTGTTGTCTGACGTCTCCCGGAAAAACTCTGAAAAATATACACAGGTATCCAAAATATAAATATACAGGTCATTTCAAAACTATTTACAGCAAACAATATTAAATAAATTTTCGCTTCCTAAAATTTAACATTAAACTAAATAAAAATTGTTTCTGTGTACAGAGGTTCGTTACACCCCCCATACCCGGTGGAGAATCGAACTCCGGTTTCCTTCGTGACAGGAGAGGACACTGACCACTACACTACGGAGGACACTCGCGCACTAGCACTCCGACACTGCGTGCTGACTGGCCGGCGTTGTGTCGTGCGTGTCGTTGGACTGCTTCGGGATCGTTGATCCAGTCCTTCCGATGCCTCATCCATGCTGGTCCTCGGTTTCGGCGTTTCTTTACGCCGACGGCTGGGCGAGGGCACGAAGAAGGTGGATGGAACGGCGACGGTCCCGCTGGTTGTCGGCTGGTATAGCATGCGCGGTCATTCTTCGGTGGAGGTAGCAGAATCGGAAGGGGAATCCCTACTGGCTTCCGGTGGTGCTATCTTTAAATCCTTGACATGAACTCGGTCCAATTTGCGAGTTCCAGGTACCTGTAACATTACAATTGTAGGTGATACTACTTTAACTATCTTACAGGGGCCAGCAAATTTGGGAGCCAATTTGGATGAAAAATTCCTCGCAGCGTTGGAAAGCAGGTGTTCTCGCTTGAACACGTACTGGCCTACTTGAGGACGGGACGGACGTCTTCGCAAATTATATCCATGACTCTGGCGTTGGAACCCTTCTGCTAATTTGACCTTGGTAATTTGATAAAAGTCTTGCAATTTTTGCAGCTCAGGAATTAATTCTCTAGCTTCTGTTTCCTGGTGGTCCCCGGTATCTTTCACTTCTCTCCATAGCGACTTGGGAGGGACCAACAGACGTCCAAAGTTGAGAACTGCCGGCGAAAATCCAGTTGTCTCGTGTTTAGCGGTGTTGATGGCGAACATAAACTGTGGTAGGTTTACATCCCATTCTCTCTGATCTTCTTCAATGTATTGTGCCAGCATAGGCCCTATAACACGATTGGCTCGCTCCACCGGATTTTGTTGCGGGGAGTACGGTGCTGTGAAGCGAATCTCGATGCCCAGGTCCTTGGCGGCTGTCTGGAATAGGCGGCTGGCAAATTGAGGTCCGTTGTCGCATATCAGCCGCTTTGGAGTTCCAAAACGGTAGACGACCTTTTCTTTCACCACCTGGATAACGGCATTGGCAGTGGCTTGGCGGAGAGCTTGACACTCGGTCCATTTGGTGAAACGGTCCTGTAAAACTAGAAGGTACGTAAAACCCCTACGACTTCGTGGAAATGGGCCCATCAGGTCTACCGAAACTTGTTCCCACGGACAATCTACAGGTGAGTACAGCATTTGTCCAAAAGGTTTCTGTTGGCTGAATTTATGTTTTCCACAGGATTCGCATTTCCGGACGTAATTACGTATTTCACGGAACATACCCGGCCAGTAATAATGGGCGGCGGCTCGAGCGATACTCTTCGCAATTCCCAAATGTCCGGCTTCTGGAGCATCGTGTATCTCTCGCAGGATTCGCAGCCTTTCAGATTTCGGGATGCACAACCTCCATGGAGCTTCTCCATGAGTACCCGGAAAATTTCTGTATAACACTTCGTTGTGTATCAAGTATTCTGGATACTGTCGGGGGTTGTTGGTGACGGCCTGAAAAATCTTGTTGTACCATGAACAAGTGTTACCTTGAAAAACAGCGAAGATCTCCTCATCTTCTTCAACCACACACGGCAGAGGATTTCTAGATAAGCTATCGGCTAGGTTATTCATATTTCCACTGCGGTACCTGACTGTAAAATCAAACTGCTGCAAGTCGACGGCCCATCGACTAAGTCTCCCGGACGGATTCTTCAGTTCATTGAGCCATCTCAGACACTGATGGTCAGTGACTACTTCGAATGTATATCCCTCTAGGTAGTATCTGTACTTCTTGACGGCCCAGACGACGGCTAAACATTCTTTCTCTGTTGTAGAGTATTTGGTTTCGGCCGGATGCAACGTCCTACTGGCGTAAGAGACAGCACGCTCCATCCCGTCAATTTCCTGGATCAAGACGGCGCCTAGACCTTGTTCGCTGGCATCGGTATGTAATTGGAAAGGCCTAGAAAAATCAGGACATATTAGTACCGGACTTTCTTTCAACGTCTTCTTTATCGCTTGGAACGCAGCGTCTTGTTCAGGACCCCATGACCATCTTTGGTTCTTCTTTACCAAACGCGTCAAAGGTTCGGCAAGCCTCGCGAAGTTCGGTACGAACCTTCTATACCATGAAGCGGCTCCTAGAAAGCTACGAACGTCTTTCGCTGTCTTTGGAGGAGAAATCTGACTGATTGCAGCGACCTTTTCTGGATCCGTCTGGATGCCTTCGGCGGACACAACATGACCCAAGTACTTGATTGAGCGCTTAGCGAATTGGCACTTGGTTGGTTGCAATTGGAGACCGGCTTCTTGCAGACGATTGAAAACAACACGTAAGTTGTTTAAATGTTCCTCGAAGGTTTTTCCTAATACAATGACATCGTCCAAATAGACTAGTGCTATATTACCTAAGTCAGGACCGATGATGCTGTCTAGGAAGCGCTGAAATGTGGCACCGGCGGAATGGAGGCCAAACGGTAAAACTTTGAACTGGAAGAGGCCTTTCCCCGGAACAGTAAAAGCTGTAATGGGACGGCTTCCTGGTGCCAACGGTACTTGCCAATATCCATGTTTTAGATCTAGCGTCGAGAAGTACCTACTGTTACGAAGTTTATCTAGGATTCCGGAAATATATGGTAGCGGGTACGAATCTTTAATTGTTACGGCGTTTACTTTGCGGAAATCTATACAGAATCTGGGTTCGCCAGTCTTCTTCTGTACCAAGACGACGGGAGAACTCCACGGACTGTGGCTCGGTTCGATAACATCTTCGGCCAGCATCTTGTCCACTTCCTGGTCAATCACTTCTTGACGTTTTGGATTACACGGATAATACCGTTGTTTGATGGGAACGGTATTGGGCTGGATGCGTATTGCGTGTTCTACCTGACTGGTTCGACCTCGTACGCAGGAGAATTTGGTCATTTCGGTTTGAAGGAATTCGTCCAATCGGCGCTGGTCTTCCTCCGTCGTTACCGTGGCGATCGCCTGTGCTGCGGAGGTGAGTACTTTGTTTTGTGTCGTAGCATACCTTACTTCATGTTTCCCAATGTCTACGATTGCATTCATCTGTTTTAGGGCGTCCATCCCCAAGATCACGTCATACGTATTCTTTGGCATCACCACGAAGGATACTAACCATGTATTCTGGCCTGACGCTATGGATACGCTTGCTCTAGCTTGGGATTCGACGACATCACCACTGGCTAACGATATCTTCGTCTTGGAATGTTGTACACATCGTACTCCTGGTTTTGGTAAGCGATTCAACAAACTTTGGCTCATGCACGAAGATGTTGCGCCCGTATCTACGAGTGCATCGACGCTTATACTGGCAATGTCTATTTTCAGCCAGATCCGGTTATCGGGGCGTTTTGATAGCACGGCGGTTTCCATGCTGGAACGGGTGCGATTATGCTCTGAACGTCTCAGCCCCGTGAGGCGCCCAGATTGGCGTTTCCCGGACATCTACAGTCTTTGCTTGCGATATCCCGTAATCCACATCTCGAACAGAATAAAACAGGGCGATTTCGACAGCCTACCCTGGTATGTCCTGTTTGACTACATCGCCAGCACCTTTTACTGGGATTGGTCAAACGATTCGGTCCTTCGGTTGCAGGAGCTCTCGGTGCTGTATCGGTAGAAGCCTGCAGGTCCGCTGTCTGTTGCTGGGTACGTCCGCTGGCCGTACCGGAATTGTGGGTACCTTGCCGTCGCTGTCCAGATCTCTGGTCTTTCGTGGAGCTAGAAGCTTCACCCGGATGTGTTTCCTTTTCTTTCTGTATCTGCTCATATTCGGCGGCTAAAGTTGCCAGCTCCTTCAACGTGGTGAAGGTACTTCTTCGGGCGTAGAGTTTATATTCTGGACGTGCATTTCGGTAAATACGCTCTAACTTGTCGGCATCGCTCATGTCCTTGCCACGTCGAACGAGGGTTAAAATTGCGGTGAGATAGTCTTGAAAAGACTCCTTCGGACGCTGATAACGGGAACGAAGTTCTTCTTCAATCAAATAATCATATCGTGGAGGTAAATATTGCATTTTGAAATCGTTTATAAACTCATCCCAATTTGACCAGTATTCTTTGTTGTTTCGGTACCATAAAAGTGCATTACCTCGAAACAACAACGGAAGCGTTTTTAATAAATCATTACCTGTTAAATCGTAGCATTCGCGTAATTCTCTAATCCTTTCTAGGAATGATATACCATCTCCAATACCATCGTAATTCAAACCCCATTTTCGGACTTTTTCGCAGAGAGATATCTTCGTATCAGCGGTAGCCTGATTTGTAATAGGCGGTGTCGGAGATGCTGAGCGGGACGTTTGCGGTGGATTTGCCTTCAGAAACGTACTAAGTCTCTTCCTGAGCTCATCAACGGTACCAGTAGTACTTAAATCTACTCCTTCTAAAATTTTCATTAATTTTTCTTTAGGAACAGAATAAATCCAGGATACAGCAGTCGTCGGTGCTTTCAAAGGCATCTGAAAAGTTTCTTCCGTGTCGGACATGTTAGCGGAGAAAAGGAAGAAATTTATCAGAAGAAATTAATGTATTTATTGAAATATACTATGTATAAATTAATAAAGAATTTTGCTGCTTGTCTGATTACTTTCTTGACATTAAAACAAAATAGTCATCAACTAACGGAAAATACAGTAAAAATAAATCTGGAATCGGTATGAGATGATTAATTAAAGAGTGTCCCTGCTCGGGCGCCAGTTAATTTGCAACGTTACTTTCTTTTTCCATCGATCATTAATTAGTCGGGAATTAAAAAAAATTTGTAAATTAGCTTCTGGACCGTACGCCACTGGTCGCTTTGCTTGTCGGTGATCGATATTATCGATTTCGCTTGCGCCTTCGTTCACTGAAGATCCGGGCTGCGGCGCTGTATCACAATTTGACGTTTGACATACGAAGTTTGTTTACGAATGTATCAAAATCAGATTAATGAGCGAGAAAAATACTTTAAAAGTGTCAGTAACGTCGAATTAACAAATTATAACCGCGGGGTAGCGGAATAAAAGAAAGGTAGGTTCATTATATACATATATTTACATTAAAATTCAGATGAACAACATTTTCCAGATGACATACAAATACCAGTAATCAGAAAAAAACAATCAAAGCAATAATCGGATATAAAATAACAAGTGTCGGTTTGTACAGAGAAAAAATATCAGTTTATCAATGGCAAATATACAAATACATAATATTTACAGAAAGCGTGAGAAATAAATCTTACGTTGAATGTATATCAGGTCCTTCGGTAGTTGCTGTGAACAATTCAAAATCATTAAATTGACATGCGGATACATAAAATAATAATCAGGCAAAAATATATATACAGGTACGTAATAGCAAAATAAGTAAAATAATAAATGTCTCTGATATCGGTCTTGTGAACGGACAGATACCTGCTGGCCAATTTCTTGGCTCCGGCAAGTCAGACGGGATGGTGAACGCCAACTTTTCGGCCGCTTCACCCAGGATACTTGCTAGCCAACTACTCGGCCTCAGCAGGTCGGATAGGATGGTGAACGCCAACTTCGTCGGCCGCTTCACCTGGAAAATACCTGTTAGCCAACTGTATCGGCCCCAACAGGTCGGAATAGGAAAAGGAATTCTTTTAATGATGAAAAATGCGGCCTTTATATAGTCGGCTGGACCCGTTTTTGTTGTCTGACGTCTCCCGGAAAAACTCTGAAAAATATACACAGGTATCCAAAATATAAATATACAGGTCATTTCAAAACTATTTACAGCAAACAATATTAAATAAATTTTCGCTTCCTAAAATTTAACATTAAACTAAATAAAAATTGTTTCTGTGTACAGAGGTTCGTTACACAAGTTACAGCCCTTTAAAATTAGGTTAAAAAAATGTTTTTATTTAATTTATCCACTTTAGAAAAATTTAGAAGAATGAAACAATAAAACTATTTGTCATATGACTTCATATGACAGCAGCTTACTTGAGTTTGTTTTAATAAATAATAACCTCTTTGTGAATTTATGGGTAAAGAGTCTGAGCAGTATTTAATTTTTTTGTGATCAAACTAACAATTTTATGATAAAAAGTCATGATATAAAAAAGTTGCAAGTTGTGTTTTTAAATCAATTTTTTAAATAGGAAAATATAGGCGCATTAAAAAGTTCTGATGCAAAATATTATAGGGGTTGTTTTTTCAGCCCCTTGTGATTACATTTTAGGGTAACAAAAATACTCAAAAACTGCCATTTTATTAGCATCAGTTATCTGCCAAATTTCATTCTTCTAAACTTTTCCAAAGTGGATATATTAAATAAAAATAATTTTTTTTACCTAATTTTAAAGGGCTGTAACTTGGAGGGAAAAGGGTGTTGAACAAAAAGTTATATGAAAGACCCCCTTAACTTTTGCTAAAGAATCACTCTTTGAAATCTTTCGTATCAATTCAGAAACACCCTGTATATGGGAAGGCACATCGTTTACCATTTGGCACGAGAGAGAAATCAACGCTGCCTGGTGAATTGATAACGACAGATGTATGTATGTGGACCTTTTGACAAGTCATTTCAAGGAAAGCGGTATTTTGTTTTGTTTAAAGACATACAAAGTTTCGCTATGGTTACTTTCTCGCACAGAAGTCAGAGGTGATTGAAGCTTTGAAGAATTTTCTGAGACAGACAAAGACATTAGGGTATTCAGTCAAGGAAATGTTAAGTGATAATGGTCGGGAGTTTGATAATAACGATACTAGGTCTATCTTACGTGCAAACGGAATAACACAAAGATTGACAGCGCCCTACACTCCAAAACAGAATGGTATATCCGAGCGAGATAATAGAACTGTAATTGAAATGGCTAGAACATTGAAGTATTCGAATCCAGAGTTAATCTGTCCTGAAGAATTATGGGCTGAGTTGGTTAATACAGCTATTTACATTTTGAACAGAACAGGAAAATCATCTGTAGAAGGTGTTAGTCCTTACGAATTGTGAGTAGGTAAAAAGCCACGAATAAAACATCTTGGTTCTACGTGTTATGCTCATATTCAAAGTCAAAAAGAAGAAAGTTAGATACCAAAGCGATAAAAGGACATCTCATCGGATATGAAGGTAATGAACGATATAGGCTTTGGATTAAAAATGATCAGAAAGTTTTTCTATCTAGAGATGTTAAGGTTGAAGAAAAACCTGACAGCTGTCTTAAACATGTCAAATTACCAATTCAAGATGTACCAAAGGAAGAGGAGGTAGTTCAAGAAAGAAATCAAGAGATTGATAAAGATTCTAACAAAGAAAATAGTGAAAACGAGTATAAAGCTGAAACCGATACAGAAGTAGAAGATGAAGATATAGAAATTCATGAAGAAGGACTAGGCGATCGTTTGAGAGATCGCTCGGCTTTAAAAAAGCCATCTTTTTTAGATGAGTACATAATGACGGTAGAAAATTTCATTAATCCTACTAAAGTTCCTGAGACATTTGAAGAAGCACTCAAACATGAGATACTTTTGAGTGGAAACGGGTAATGGATAAGGAAATGGATTCATTAACAGAGAACAATACTTGGGAAGTTGTAGAACTACCAGCGGGTATGAAGGCAATACCATGTAAATGGGTTTATAGACAGAAAACTAAAGCAGATGCCAGTATAGATAAATACAACGCTCGACTAGTTGCTAAGGGTTTTAATCGACGTGAAGGTATTGATTACAGCCAAACATTTAGTCCAGTTGCAAAAATGACAACTATCCGATCTATTTTAAGCGTTGCTGCAAATAGAGGAATGAATCTCGCACAGTTTGATGTATCAACGGCTTTCTTATATGGAGAACGTGAAGAAACAATTTATATTGGCACAGCCAAGTGGATACGAAGATGGTACGAGCAAGGTACGTAAGTTAAAGAAGAGTTTATATGGGTTGAAGCAAGCTCCGAGATGCTGGAACAAACGCTGTGGGGATTTCCTACTACGGTGTCGATTTAAGGCGAGCCAGGCTGATCCATGCTTGTATGTTTGAAATCAAGAAGATAGACAGTTATTGGTGGTTTTATATGTGGATGATGGATTGGTAGCAAGTACTGAACAAACAGACTTGAAGATATTTTTCAAGAAATTGAGTGAAGAATTTAAGGTCACAACATCAGTAGCTGCTTATTTCCTGGGCTTACAAATTGAACGGAATAAAAATGATGATATCGAGATTCATCAAGAAGCATACGCCAGGAATATTTTGAAGCGTTTTAATTTTTCAGAGTGCAAGACAGTGTCTACACCAATGTTGAAGATCTCGGAAGTTCAACGATCAGGAAAGAATACTACAAAATACAGAAGTTTCCATACAGAGAAGCTGTGGGAGCACTGATGTATCTGATGCTTGGAACAAGACCTGATCTGGCGTTTAGTATAAGTATCCTATCCAGAACTCTTGAGAATCCTGCTGTTGAGGATATATTAAGCTTGAAAAGAGTTTTTAGGTACGTGGCGGGAACGATTAACTATCGAATCACGTATAAATTTAAAATAAAAGGTGATAGTTTGGAATGCTATAGCGATGCAGATTTTGAAGGATGTAACAATACAGGTCGATCGATATATGGAATTGTCATCAACTAGGCTGGAGGAATTATTTCCTGGTTGAGTCAGCGACAAGCTATAGCAACTTAAACTGCAGAGACTGAAATAATAGCTGCAAACGAAGCTGTGAAAGAAATCATTTGGTTAGCAAGACTATTTAACCAAATCACAGAACTGAAAAATATTCCTATTTTACAAATCGATAAGACAGCAGCTGTAAAGTTAGCGCAGAATCCCGAATTTCACCGTCGAACCAAGCATATAGCAATTAAGTATTTTTTCATCCGTGAAAAACTAGCTGAAGAAAACCTAGAGGTTCAACATATTTCAACAAATCATCAAGTTGCAGATATTATGACCAAACCTTTGGCTAGAACGCGTTTGAAAATTTTATGTGACAAAATGGGATTACTATGAAGTTAGTTTTTTCTTTGTCATTATATATATTATACCTATTATTATCTTTTTATTTAACAAGGGAAAGTGTTGAAATATATTAATTAAAAGAAAAAGATAAGATCTAGCAACGCGTGTTTAGTTTTTAATAAATAGTTACTAAAAATGTTAATATATACCTAATATGTCAAGTTCTGTATGTTTTATAGAGAGTTAAATTTAATAAAGAAGTTTTGGTGGTGTAAAAAGTTGAATCGATTATTATTTCACTGTACAATACAAAGTAAAATTACAACAAGAAGGTAACAGCCAACATAACGGGAAAAATTTATGCAAAACTTTGATATGTCAGGAATTTTCTATTGTGTAAAGTTAAGTGTTTTTGTATTCTTGATACTAATTAAACATTTTACTATTTGTTATGTCTATTTTTTATAACTTTTGTTTAACAATTTATTATAAATATACAATCATTGTTTATTTACTAGCGAAGTATGATTATAACTTGTGTTGGAAAAATTTGGTTTACGTTTATCCGTTCAGTTACAGACTGTAAGAACTATGCACCCATTTTTACAACAGTTATTCAATAAAAGTTTAAAATCATCGGCTAGTGTTATGTTTTTAATAAGTAATATCAAACGATTAAACTTACTTTTAAATGAGTAATCATAAAAATTTCGGAGACCAATTTCATCGTATAATAAATATAAATACTTAATTATTTTACCTCCCTCATGTATTAAATCATATAATAAACTATGAACTTCTTTATTTTATAAGTGGTAGTTTTTCCGACGTTCCTAATTACAACATTATTAAACCGAACTGTATAAAACACCTAACACTATGGAAACAATCGTTCAAGCGATGTGTAGGTTGCGGCCAAACAAATGATAGCGACTAACGATCCCTCGACTATAAATACTACTAAACTCTTTGCATGATTTCAACATGCTCACTACTGACTAAAAGTACACAGTGTTACAGAATAAAGAGAAAGGACAAGTTTGTCGGAACCGTTGATGTTTTAATGATGATTCTAAGTGACCTTGAGGCTATTGTCATTTTGAAAATATAATGTCTAAGAATGTTGGCGGAAAAAATTGAATTTGATTTCAAGCATCTGGGTTAGATATGTTCGAAGTGTACATAAAGTATTAGTAATAAAAATAGATATTTAAGGTTTTAAATAAGAATCAAACAACAAATTTTGCAGTTACTAGAAATAACTATAATATTTAATTATACTTTACTATAATTAGGATAATTGCCAACATACATAAACCAAGTAGGTAAAACGTACACATCACAAAATCACTAAACTCAGAACTAGGAACTAACTTCGAAACATCTACAACCAAACAATAAACATCTAAACAACATACCAGGAATATTTGGACATATTTTGGAAATGGCGTCTGCCAGTTATGCGCACAAAAACATGACATCAATTTTAAGGCCTTTGTCCTGTCTGTTTATTGAGTGACAGTGTGGACACTATTCTACAGGCACTTGCCATATTTAGATATATTTGAGGTCCCGTCTATAATTAATATCATAGGTGAAATTTGTTAATACCAAATATATGACCGGTATTCTTTACCGTTTCTAGTACTTAGTAGAATTATTTGTTCGACTTCTAAGAAGTGAATATATTGTGGAGTACGCAATAGCATTCAGTAATTTTTGTGTAGAATCTGTTACCTTCGACATATTTTTAGCAATACAGATTTGAGAATACTATGATGAGTCAGCGCCACGCGTGATCATGACGTCACCCACCCTGACCAGCGACCGATGAGTAATCCTCCCGAACTTGTCCAGATCGATATAGAATGATCGAGAAATAATCACCGAGGCATATATAAATGGGCCATCTAACAGAGGAGGGCAGTCTTGACCAAGCAGCGTGCGCGTCGCGAAGACATAAATAAATTTATATAAATGAGAAACATAAATAATCTGTATATATACATATAGTTAGTTAGTATTATTCGTGTTATTTGTTTTTATAGTTAATATTAAGAGTTTATTTAATTAATATATCGTTTTAAACCGAATATCGTTTGCTTTGAACCCGATAACATCACAATACTGTCTTATTATATAGATAATAGTCCGACCTTGTATTATCAGTTTATCGGATTTCGTAATTGAATTGGTAGTCCAAAAATAAACTATGTCCTTGTTTTAGTTATCCCCATACACTTTTATAGACATATATGAATCTACTCCTTGTATTATGACATTTTAACTATTATTATATATTAATTTGCGGACGCATAGACCTGAGTAACCGTAGCCATAACTTGGTTACCTGGGCAACAAAGCAATAAATACTCTTCGAGATCCCTGTCGACCTAGAAAAATGTTAAAAATAAAAATGAGAACGTTTGACATTAAGAGCAAATAAGCTCTAAATGACCAAAATATAGCAACTGCATGTGTATCAACAACCTGACATTTTAAATCATTAAATATAAATGTTGCAGCAAACATGTTTTAAAAAATAAACGTGTAAACTTTTGTAGTTAATTTGTTATTTTATCAACCACTCATCTTCAGTGACATGTAAAGTTTATCATAAAATTATCAAAGCGACAACGGTAATTAATTGCGATTTCATAGTAAACCGCTAGTTAGAAACATTAAATGATAAATATACGTACACTACCGCTCATGGAAGTTTGGGCAAGTAATAAAATATTTAAAAAATACAAATAACTTAAGAAAAACAACACAAAAATAAATTTATTAATTCTGTTTCTGTTGATAAACATCTAATAAAGTAAAGTAACAAAATATTCAGCGAACTGAGTGCAATTTTGTTGTAAATTATTACACCTTTTTCTCGTCAAAATATCCTCCTTTCGCGTTTAATACAGCTTGAACGACACGCGGCATTCTATCGGTTAATTTTCTCAGCGTGTCGATAGAAATTGCGTGCCATTCAGATTGAAGGAGCCTCCAGAGATGATCTTTTGAAGTTGGACAGTGATTCCTAATCCTTCTATCAATTTCGTCCCATAGCAGCTCCAAGGGATTCAAATCTGGGCTCTGAGGAGGCCAGGGCATAACTTGCACCCTATTTGCTTCTGTTTGGGCGTCTAAATAATATTTACAAATCCTGGCGGTGTGCTTAGGGTCGTTGTCATGGACAAACGTGAAGTTTTCCCCAATTAGCCGCAGTCCAGAAGGAATGGCATTATCTTCGAGAATTCTCCTGTAGTCCTCTTTACGCATAACGCCGTCTATTTTGATTAAGTCACCTGTTCCTGCCGTGCAGAAACATCCCCACACCATCACAGACGAACCCCCGTGCTTTACCGTAGGAACTATAGGTACACTCCCGTAGCATTTTCTCATGCTTCGCTCGTCGGACAAAAACTCTGCGTTTTGAACCGAAAACTTCATATTTCGACTCGTCTGACCAAAGCACTTCAGCCCAGTCATTTGGCGTCCAGTTGCGATGGTTTTGTGCCCATTGTAACCTTTTCTTTCGATTCCCACGTCTTAACAACGGTTTCCGCAATGCGACACGTCCATGAAGATTGGCTTCCTTTAGACGGCGTTTTGTTGTACTGACCGAAACAGGTCTTCGACGTCCGCGATTAATCTCTGCAGTAATTTCCGGTGCTGTTAGCCGTCTATTCCGTTTGCTCAGTAGTCTAATTCGCAGATCGTCAGCAGCCGTTGTTATTCGAGAAGGACCTGGTCGATTACGATCTTTAACAGACCCTGTTGCACGATACCGCTGGAGTGTATAGTGCACAGTCGATTTTTTTACACCCTGTATTTCAGCAATTACACGTTCTGAATATCCCTCTTCATGTAGTGCAATTATAGCGGATCGCTTTTGTACACTTATCGGTTTTCCTTTCGGCATTTTAAACTACGATTGCTTAATAATCAACAAACTATTTAATTTTTAAAGCACGGATAGTCACGTCGACAATATTCTACTACTATACTTTTTAAGTGCTAAACAATGACTGAATTGCATTCTGGTATCAATTTAACATCGTAAGCCATCTCTCTTGGTGTTGTAGACATCGCCTGCTGTGCCTTGTTCGGTATTTTCGAGTAATGTAAACAAGTCGCAATAAAACAAACAATAGAAATTGACCCAATAAACCTTGTTTCTACAAATATATTTATCAAAACACCCGGAATTCTTATTTTATATTCATAATAGAGTATTGTATATTAATATTATGGTTAGATAATAGCTATAAATATTTGGATTTCGTAATTTTATAGAAACATAGTACGTGCCCAAACTTCCGTGAGCGGTAGTGTATATGTATGTATACAGGGAAAATTAAATTCCGTAGAGAATTACATTAAATTTTGTTGGTATTAATATTACGTTTATTATTAATAGCAAGGATTCGTATTATTCGACCTTTCGCTTTTAATTAACATTTATAAAACATCATTTTTACTCAGACAAAGACATTTGAAACAATAACCACGATACGGCGCAATAATTAATTTTGTACTACATAAATTTAAATGTGAATGGGAAGATGTCATTAATTTAGGGCTAATGCCGTAGTAATGTACGATGTTTTGTCCGTGATATTAAAGAACAATTATGCAAAATCCGACCAAACCACTTTCAGCGAGTGTCCGAACAAAGAAACCGACGCTTTCCCGTTCCCTTGCCCATCAGAAAAAGCCAAAACACCACATTCAAACAAAATAATTCACGATGTCCGAACGAAATTATATGAAGATAAAACCTTGGATTCATTGAAATTTATAATAGTCTTTTTATCCGGTTTGCGAGACCGTTTCCTTTTCCGAGAACCCGCACCCCTTTAGACTTTTTGCGTGTTACCGCGCTCATCCCACCTTTGGTGTAGATACAATATCCGCATTGACCCGCTACATCCTGATCCAACTACTAACCGAAACCGTTACCAGCAGTACTTTGAAATGGAACGGAGGTCATCTTTATGTTCGAGTTTCCTGTACAGAACGTTAGAGATCTCACCTTGTGTAATCAATAGGACGCTAATCAACAATGCTTGTTCAATTACACTAATAAGTACGTATTATGTCATAGCTGGTAAGCAAATTGGAGAACAAAGGATAAATTATCCTTTTGAAATGAGTATAGCATACAAGACTGTCAATTAATATGTTAAAACGCCACCAGACAAACGGATGTTGTACTTTTACTTAATTTTATTTCGCTGATTTTCTATTCCAAGTAAATTTATTAAATACTTTAAAAACTACACAGTTCGAAAACAGAGCCGTGTAAACTGTCTAGTGTTACTGGTAAATATTTTAGAGTAAAAAATGTAGAGTATATACCTATTTTAAATTGCCTCTAATAGTAATTTTACACTAAATCGAGCAGTACAAGATAGCAAGCATGCATCTAAACAAAGACGGTAGACGATAGTGTAAAATTTCCTATCAAAACAGTGTTAACTTCAATGTTATATTATTTATATCTGTAATAATTGGTGTTTGTAGAGGTAGTTTGGCATCTCTCCTACGGCCGGCAGGATGTGAGGAACTCGACGAGGTCGTTACCATTCTACGCGGAAATAATAATTTTTGTAATCGGTATAGGTTAGGTTTCGTTATATATTATGTATATACATTAAATCGCTATGTTAAACTATCGGAATTCGTAGGTCCGTGGTAATGTCATCGCTTTGTCATGCGGAGGTACGGGGTTCGATCCCGCTTCGAGGCACGATTTTTTTTTTTCCACAAAAACATTTTTATGATTACTTTTAAATGGTAATGAAGCTGGTGCTGGTCAATGGAGGTGGTCCAAACTGAAAGAATTTGGATGGATCGGCTAGAAATATATCTGTAACGTGTAAAAGTAGAGTAACTGTGTTTGCACTACGTAGAGAGATGTTTACTCTAAAATTTACTCGTACACTCCGTGTTAATATTTTACTCTAAAAAGAGTGGACCTATATAAACACCGGCTAGTGTTAATTATTTACACTAAATTTCTAACTGTGTATGCTCCGATAAACCAATAAAAAATGCCCCTAAAGCAATTCTATTGAACGTGGAGATAAGATTTTGGCATCATTGAGTATTATTTATATACAAAATTTTAAATAATATGTTGACCATCTCCGATCAAGATTGAAAAATAAATATATTTTTTTCCAAAATTATATCAAGCAGTCGTTAATAAATAAATACAAAAATCGGAATAAGATATAGCCATTCCCGATAAATTGATACGTAATAGCCAATAATGTGGGAGCCACAATCGTTTGAATATTTCGAGAACTGATTTTTTGGGGTTGGAGTTGAGATGCCAGTTTTATACAAGGTGCTACAAAAAGCTGATTAATCCATTAAGCATATATTCTTTGAAAATAATGAAACTTTCTTCATTGACGCCTTGTATTTGAAGGTTTTTTTAAATAACAAGCTATCAAAGTTAACTTTTTAAAAAGTATGTTTACCAATATCTCCAGTGTGTATTGAGATATTTTAATTAATCTGATAATTTTATTAAACCATAGATAGTAATAATAGTAATAATAATATTGGAAAGGAAGTACTCAACCATACAACGTGGGCAATAGTGCTTCAAATACTCAGGTATGCGGTCTGTGACTGGAGTCAATAAAAGTCATTTATTCAAATCTCAATATTTCGTTTGTTTATTAACAACTTCATCAGGAGTTTACTACAATTAATCAAAAAGAACACAATGGTCAATAATAATGAAAAGTTAAAGAACTACTTACAAAAAAGAGTCGTATAAATTTAGCGGACAACATCAAAATTCAAAAGATTATCAAAATATTAAAACACGTTACAATTAAACAATTAAAAACATCTGACTTTCAGACAATAGTAAAAGTTTCAAATAATGTATTTGCTAAGATAACGATAGACGGAATGCATAATATGTGCAAATCAGACAAAAAGAAAAACTTCAGAAACACGGTATACCATATATGGCTTGGTAGGTATCAGGCTTTCTCATAAAGTTGTAACATGTTACAGTAAATATTGCTTAGTTGGTCTATATTATTTTTAAAGGTAATGGTGTTAGATGTTTTATTGATGTGAAACATCTCCAGAAACAACCTATTTTTGTACCTGCTTTCAACATCCAGAATCACGACGTCGTCAAAATCATGTGGCCAATACACACGCTCTTTTTCCCTTATTGCAATCGCTTTTATGCAGACTAATGTGGTATTTTAACCATTCAACAGTTTGTCCAATGTACACACCCGGACAATGTGAACATGGAACTTTGTAAATGGAATTAGATTGAAGTAACAACGGGATATTGTCTTTGATACGAGGTAACACATTTTTGATTGTAAGAGAGTTGTATTAAGCTATTTGTATATTTTGGTTCTTAGGATGGTTGGAATGAAAGTTTATATATATATATATATATATAGGTAGGCAGGTATATAAACTTTCATTACAACCATCCTAAGAACCAAAATCTTAACACCGTTAGTTATTGCACATGGCTGTCACCCAATATAAACTTTTTTAGAAGCATCGGATCTAATTTGCACTTTCTTATTGCTTTGGGACATTCGTCTAATAGATTTTTCTTTTTGTTGGCTTTCAGGTATCTCCTCATTGGGAAAAAATTCAGCTCTTAGCTTTGATGGTTTGTCTACATGTGTCTGAGTTTCCCGTTCGGTCACTACAACATTATCGACCTGTGTAGAAGCATGGACTAGAGAATTATTAGATTTTTCTTTAGATAACTCGCTGATTACTTACTGCAGATTCTTAATAGTATCTTGTTGATTAGCACACTTGTTTCTGTAATATTCTAAAGTTCTTTCTTGGCGTAAACCCTGTTCTTATAGTTCCTGAAGTTGAAAACCAACAGTAGCCAATTTGTTCCTTAATTCTTGCAGAGCTCCGTTCTCTAAATTTTCTTCTTTTTCGTTACTGCAGTCTATTGATAGGTAAGTAGCTGGTATTGGATTTAAAAGAGTTTTTTTTATCTGTATCCTGATAGTTCAATTTTTTGTTTTTTTTAGAACGGGTAATTACAGTAGTCGCTGAGTTAGCATGTTATTATTATTATTATATAAGAATCTTAAACGTTACGAAGTAGCTGCGTACAAAGTTGACTCTTCACACAGTATTTATTTCACTATTTTATGCAGATTGTTCGTTTGTATTAATGATTAATATTTCTGATAAATTCACTACACATTCTGTATGTAGCTTGGATGTTGTTACAAATGTACAAAACGTCTACCGACGAATCTCTATAAATTATGTAATTTGTGATTTAGATGGCACATTAGCGTATATGGACGATATTTTGGTTTTTGGAAATTCACTAGAAGAACACAATCGGAGATTAATCATCTTGCTAGATAAAGCAAGAAAAGCAAACGTAAAATTCAAACTATATAAGCTCCAATTAGCTAAGAATAGTGTTAAGTTTCTAGGTCATACTATCTCCAACGAGGGAATACATATATTGGACGAAAGAATAGAAGCAATTCAAAAAATGAAAAGACCAGCGAATGTAAAAGAGTTGCAGACATTTCTAGGTATGATAAATTACCTCAGTAGATTTATCAATAACATAGCAGAGGAAACAGCACCTTTACGTTTTATTTTAAAGAAGCAATCAGTGTGAACTTGGGACGATAACAGTCCTCAAGAACAAGCATTTAGGAAGCTCAAGAATTTGATCAGTGAGACTCCAGTTTTGAGCTATTACAATCCGGATTTACCAATCACATTAGCAACAGACGCTAGTCAGTTTGGTTTAGGAGGTCTCATAAGCCAAGAAGGTCATATGTGGCATATTGGTCAATGTCATTAAATGCTTCTCATAGAAATTACGACCAAATGACTACTAGGGATAGTACTAGGATGTGAAAAATTCCATTATTTATATGGAAGATCCTTCGTAGCCATAACGGACCATAAACCATTATTAGCACTAATAAGGAAGCCCTTTGATTCTCCAAGATTACAACGTTTAGTGATTAGAATAATGAAATACGATGTAACACTGCAATATACGCCTGGTAAAGAACTATATATTCCAGACACATTATCCAGAGCTCCATTAGAGATGGAGAAAGCGACAGGGTTTTTAGATGACTTTTCCATTAGCTCAACTATTTTAGTATCTGACAATAAATGTGCTGATTTAAGAAATAGCATCAACTCGGACTCGGAATTACAAATTATGAAGCATTACTTGCGGAATGGTTGGCCTAATAATATTTCAGAAGTAAAACGTGAAGTAAAGGCTTACTACTCATATAAAGACGAAATATTTGAATTATATGGATTTTTATTTAAAGGAAACCTACTTTTAATTCCTAAAGAGCAAACAAAACTATACTCCACTCATCAAGGTGTCACAACATATCAAAGAAAGGCGCAGGAAACGGTATTTTGGCCAGGCATAAATGAACAATTAATCAATTTAGTGTCATCTTGCTTAATATGCTTGAAATACTCTCGATCAAACAGCAAACAACCTATAATTCAACACGAGATTCCAGAACTTCCGTGGGAGAAGATATGAGTAGATTTCTTTCAAATTGGTAATGAACATTATTTGATTGCATGTGACTATCACTCTAAGTTTGTGGAATTAATTAAAATGGGAAAGAAAGATGCTTCATCAACAACAGAAGCTCTAATAGGTATATTCAAAAGTCACGGACTTCCATCGGTAATTATGTTAGACAATGGACCGGACCGCCTTTTGATTCGAAAAATTTTAAGAGATTTCTGCAAGAACTAGATATAACACACGTAATATCAAGTCCTACCTACAGTGAGTTTAATGGATTAATAGAAAGACATATTGGAACGTTGAAAGGTATGTTATTTAAAAGGCAAGGAAAACATCCATACTTAGTCACCATGGAGTACAATAGCTCTCCTAAACAAACACTTCCATCACCTGCCGAAATGTTAGTGGGAAGAAAATTCAGAACGCAATTACCATGTTCTCGGAATGCTCGCAACCCACATTTTAATACAGAACGCCATATCGACATACTATACGATAATCAACAAAACTCAGGCGCTTACTACAATATTAGTCGGAAGCCCTTACCGTCATTATCTAAACAACCAGTAGTGATACAACAAGGTACTAGAAGAAGGATACCAGGGGAAATAATCAAACAGATCGAAACCCCGGAAAGCTATTTGGTACGAACTTAAGATGGAGGACTTATTCGAAGGGGGAATTCTACCTATAGGATCGACTCCGCCTATCGAAGAGGTCTCCTCGGAAAATCAACCTAAGAATAATCTAGAGAACAACACAAGTAACCACAGCGACGAGAAAAACCATGGAAAGAATTACCCGCCAGTTCGACACGACAAACCAATAAACCGCAACAATGACGTAGGAAAGGTGTCATCCAGAGGCAGAGTGATAAAACAACCGACTAGACTACAAGATTACATACTTTATTAAATAAATAAATGGGAAAAGAAATAAAAGGAGGGCGTGTAACATGATGAGTTAAAACAATAATATAAATATAGTTTACCCTGGTTGTTGACTTATGTCGAATGTCATATTATTATTGTTAGAGAATATACGTTATAGAATATCAAGTTAAAGTGTATTATTATATATTTCTCTCAGTCCTATAACAGCAAAAGCTCTATAATTGCAGAGAGGAGAGCAATTGGAGCGATAGGGCAGTGCATACAGTATGGAATTCGAACCTTCTCGGTGATGCTTGTGGAGCACTTGGTAGATCGGTACGCCTATCGAGCTACCATTCCCTATTCAAAGCTATAGAAACACATTTGCATACATAATTTATAGCTGCAGTATTGCCCTTAACCAGCAATACAGCTTAGAAAGCCGCTGCAACTGCATTCGACACAATGAAAAGTGTTATATGTCTAGTATTTGTTGATATTTGTTAAAGTTGTAAAGTCGTAAGTGCGCCAATATTTAGTATCTTTATAAATGGTTAGTGCTTCGCTTATGAGTACTTCGTAAGATCTTACAAATTTAAGTTTGCATCTCCTTCATGCGCTACTAAACTTTTTTTTGTGACAAAAACATCTGCAGTAAGTTAAGCTAAATGGTAATGAGTTTTGGTACAGCGAGAATGTGAGATGCATCTGAACTATTAGTCCAGTAAGCTGCTAGGTAAAACTAATCTCTGGCGCTTCGATAGATTACCATCCATCTTAGTATCATGCACTCTACCATAGAATAAGGAAGAGAGACCACTTGCATAAAAGAACGAAATATTAGAGAACAAGAAAAATTAACTACTAATATAAAAACAACTTTTCTGAGTCGTAAAGACGTTCTGAAAACAACAAAAGAGGTAATAATACATGCAACATTATACACCCTAAAAATCAGCGAAGCCATATAAATGTCACAGAAATTAAGTCTGAGAAAGATATAGGAAAAGCTACGAACAACGATAGTAAATGCTACACGTGCATGTACAGAAAATTAACAGAAACAAAAATACAATCAAGGCAGCTGGGCTAATTACCACATATATATAGACTGCCAGAAAACAGAATCACAACAGACGTGTTTATATGGAGGATGCGCGGAAGAAATGAAAAAGTAAAACCTAGAAAGAAGCGACATATTAGGATTAAGGATAGTAAACCAAGGTAAGTGAAATAAAGAAGAAGCATCGACTTTTAGACTTAACACAATTTTGTTTCCTTAGAAGTGGAATGCTCTGCAATGATATTAGAACAGATACTTTTAAATATTTTTGGATTTTTCCGTAATAATAATAGTATTTATGTATTTGTTTTAAGTTTATAATCACCTTGCAATTTCTAATAATCGAACTATTAAAATAAATACAAACATTAGATATTGATACATTAAAGTAATTTTTACTTGTATATGTTAAATAATAATATCAACAGATACAGTCGTAATTGTTTTCCATGAATCATAACGTCATATTCGGGTAGTAAGTCGAATATTATCTTACAATTCCTGAAATATTTCCACTTGTACGTCAAAAAAACAACAATTAATTAAATACCAATTTATTCCAAAACATATAATATTATGTTTTCCTTAATGAGACTTCTTCAGTGGAAGAAATTGACATTTAATATGTGTCAAAATACGAATAATATAAATGGCCATGCCTATCAACAAAAATATATAAAAAAGAAATTATTGATATATCGAATTTTAATTACATTCTCCAATTATAATGATGAATTATGTCATCTATCTTTAGAATGCTTAGATAAAGCAGTTTCAGCGGTGACGTTATGTGTAAAGTATTTTGGGAATACGTGAAAAAGACCAATATAACGTAAATTCAATCAAAAATAAAGTAGGCATTGCATTAAATGAGTCTAAGTGTCATGTTCCCCATGCCGTTCAACAGTTAACGGAAAAAATTATATTATGTTCAAGTTACATTTCGATTCTCTACGCAGATTATATCGTTAAAATTAGAATAAGATAAGCTACTTAAAGAAATAATAAAAGAAACAGGTTTCTAAGTTATCTTAACAAAGTGCTTTTTATTTTTTAATTTTCAAAATTATCTAAGATATATGTCAATTAAAATTAAACACAGGAAATCCAGGTTATAGTTTAACTACTTTATGAAAATTATCTGCCTTGTATCCTATACATGTAATTTGGATATTTCTTTTATTTGCTTGACTAATTGTTGATGAGATGATGGAATCGTCCTATTTTTTAGCTATGGCACGATTTGAAAACTCTAACTCTTTATAACAATTTATTTTTGTTTTGTCTTTTTCATGTAGCAGTTTAGCTCTCGACATTTTTGTTAACTGATATGTATGCTTCGATAATATACAGGGTGTGCCAATTATCTGAATTCGGTCTATTATATCTTACCTATTAGTTTAATTAAAAAATGTTTTAAGTAAAAGTTGTTCGGGATCAACTGCTCTATATCGTAAAATTATTGTAGTGTATACAGGGTGTTCAGTTTTGGCTGAGCGTTAAAAAATTTACTTTTTTTAAATGGAACAACCTATATATTATGACATTTTCAGATTTCCCGTTGTAAATTAAGATAGTTTTGTCTGACAAACCTAGTACTAAAAATTAAACGTTTCCGAGATATTTCAATTTTAAGAGGAAAAAGATCATTTTCATGGTAGTCTTTGAAAATTAATTCCGTCTGTACTAAGATTTGTTTTGCAACGATTCTTTGGCATAATTATGACATTACCTTAAGTTAAACAATCCATGCCAAATATCTTCACTATTGCATACAGGGTGTTTTGAAATTGAAAATTAATCACTGCATTTTTAATACGGTAAAACTTATTTTTTTCAAATGGAACACCCTGTATATTTTTATGCCGTTTAATAGTGCTTCAAGTTCCCTTTCAATCGCTTATAATATTCCCTATAGCTAAAGTTAATACTTTTTGAGATATAGGTAATTTACTATAAAATACATAAACATTTATTGATAATGGTAAGATGGTCAACAGTGCTGTGCCAACTCTAGTAATAGGTAGATATAAACCGATGTCTACTTTAATAAAAACAAAAATAAAAGATGTGTACAATTAAAAAAAGATAGTTTCTATTAAAAATTGTATAATATCAGAAGAAATATTTATTATTAATCATAATACGTATACCTAGAAATTTAAATGAATAGAACGATTGACAACCAGATTTGTGGACTGAGGCTCAGTGAAGTACAAACCACATTTACGCAAAATAACTGATACTATGGATGAAAATGAAGTACGGGTTTTGCAAACAGTAGTAGAACACCCCAATATCAGCCTACGAACAATGTGTAGAGATTTGGATATTAGTGTAAGTTCTTTAAGAAGGATATTGAAACAGAATAAATATCATCCGTATAAAATGCAACTGCATCAGGAGCTGTTACCTTTAGATCATAATAGGCGAATACAATGTTGCAGAACGGTAATGGCAAAAATGAACGAAGACCCGGAATTATTGAATAATATGCTATGCACAGATGAAGCTAATTTCCACAATAATGGTTATGTAAACAGACACAACTACTATTATTACACAGACATGAATCCACACATAATTTATGTAATTCGTTGCCAAAACAGATGGTCACTTAACGTGTGGGGTGGTATCATTGGCAATACTGTCGTTGGTCCACATTTCTTCGACGGACCTTTACGAGGTGAAAGATACAGACATTTTTTGCTCAACAAACTAGAAGAAATATGTGGTTCCAAGACGACGGTGCTCCCTGCCATAATCATGTGTTGGTACGACAATTATTAACACAAATATACGGCAATAAATGGATTGGAAGGGGTGGACCTATTGCTTGGCCAGCTAGATCTCCCGATCTTACTCCTTTAGATTTCTTTCTGTGGGGACATATAAAAAATATTGTCTATCAAGAAATACCAACTACTGTTGCTGACATGAAAGAAAGAATTATCGCCGCTCTTCGACAAGTAAATCCGAAAACACTTTTACGTGTTAAATTGTCATTTCGGCAGCAGTTAGAGCTGTGTATAAACAATGGAGGTGGCCATTTCGAAGACATTTTATAACCCTTCTATACTTATGTTTATAATAGATATTTATATTTACAACCCTTATTTTTGGTAAAAATTTTGTTTGTACTTAATAATTTTTCTATTTCTGTTTTTATTAAAGTAGACATCGTTTTATATCTACCTATTAGCACTGTTGACTTCATCTTACCAATATCAATAAATGTTTATGTATTTTATTGTAAATTACCTATATCTCAAAAAGTATTAACTATAGGGAATGTTATAAGCGATTGAAAGGGAACTTGAACCACTATTAAATGGCATAAAAATATACAGGGTGTTCCATTTGAAAAAAAACGAGATTTACCGTATTAAAAATGCAACTATTAATTTTCAATTTCGAAGCACCCTGTATGCTATAGTGAAGATATTTGGCATGGATTGTTTAACTTAAGGTAATGTCATAATTATGCCAAAGAATCGTTGCAAAACAAATATTAGTACAGACGGAATTAATTTTCAAAGACAACCATGAAAATGATCTTTTTTTCTTAAAATTGAAATATCTCGGAAACGGTTAATTTTTAGTACTAGGTTTGTCAGACAAAACTATCTTAGTTTACAACGGGGAATCTGAAAATGTCATAATATATAGGTTGTTCCATTTAAAAAAAGAAATTTTTTAACGCTCAGCCAAAACTGAACACCCTGTATACACTAAAATAATTTTACAATATAGAGCAGTTGATCCCGAACAACTTTTACTTAAAACATTTTTTAATTAAACTAATAGGTAAGATATAATAGACCGAATTCAGATAATTGGCACACCCTGTATATATTTAGTAATAAATAAACTTTTGAAGATGTTCAGAGGTTTTTTTACAGTAGAATCATTGGTAGAATGCAATGCCTGATTTCGTAGAATTGCTATCTAATTAGGTGGAATTATAGAAATTTCGCTTGTATATATTTATACGTTTACACGAGTACTTCCTCTACATACATATGTACATATGTAGCAGTTGTGATATAGACAAAATAATGTATCTACTATTTCGTTACGTTCAAAAATGTAATTCTAGATAATTCCCAACTCATACCGTTGCTAAATTTTTATAGGAGAACTACAAAATTAGATGGAACTATAAACATTTCGGTGAGTATATGTATGTATTAGTATAAAGATACTAGTGTCCGACAGAATTTTACGAAGAGCATTTAGTCCAATACACTTCTTACTTCTACAGAAGATAATAATAATAATAATAATGGTTTATTGTCCAACAGTTACACCAATAATAGGACAAAAATTTAAGAAATTTAAAAGTACATACATACATTTAATTATAAATCAAAATACATTGTAGAACTCATTAATAGTATTAACAAAATATCGCTGTAGTGTAAGTCTGCAGATCGGCACATTGCAGCAAGTGAAGAGGCATGAAGGATATTAGATCTGGAAAGAGGAAGAGAGAAAGAAGTAGAGGAACGAGAGAAGAATGTAGAAACACGAAAATTAAGGGAAGCATATTATGCTTAATCAGAAGTGAAGTATAGTCTATTCCTCGTTCTGGATACACTCCATCAGCCTTGAATGATAGGTATTTAAGGAAGCGACGCTGTATGTTCTCAATGGAGAGCTGAAGATATATATAGTGAGGTGACCAGACTTGCGAAGCATATTCCAGTTTGGTAGTAACAAAGGTGAAGAATAGAGTTCTTAGTAATTGGTCACTTCGAAAAAAGCGTGAGGAACGTATAATGAAATCCAATGTTCTTGACGCCGATAAGGAAAGATTAGCAATATGTGGGGCGAAACTCAAAGTAGAGTCAAAAAGTACTCCAAGGTCTTTAAACATGTCTAGTTTCTTCAGTGGATTACCGTTGATAGCATAGGTAGATATAGTGGGGTTATGTTTCCGAGTGTAAGAAACGAAGCAGCATTTGTCTAATATTCAACCTTAATCTATACTTCGCACACCAGTCGATAATGTTTTGGATATTCTCTTGCAACTTCAGTACATCATTCCAACTTGTAATGGACCCATAAATTTTAAGATCATGAGCATATGCAAGTACAGGGCAGGATAAATTTTCTAGCAGATCGTTCATATACAGAACAAAGAGCAGCGGGCACAAGCTGGAACCCTGTGGAACACCTGAAGATGGCAAATAACAGAAAGATTTGTAACCATTGTAATGAACATGATGAAGATGATTGTGATGCAGGAAAACGCAACATAGTGTTGGATAAGAACCGTTATTTAGATGTATTAAAGTATATATTGAAATTTATTTTCCATCATAAAAAAACTCTTCTTTTCTCTCTTTGAAAAAAATTGAAACTATCAAAAATCTCATCTGTTAACTGCTGAATATATCAAGGAATAGACATAAATTAGATACATATACCCACAGGAGTACGCAGGTATATAACCTACTGCTGATGATGTTTTGAAGTGGAGAATATTTAAACACGCATTTACAAAAGACCCGTGTAAAACACAATCCCAGTTGTAGACGGACAGAAACATTATTATTGAATTCACAGTGTTGTAATTAAGCTGGAACTTTTGGTCGGGTCAGATGAATCAATTAGTTGTTTTCCCAACGCAATATTGTAGATATTAACTTAATGAACGACGCATTTAATTGATAAGCTACTGTATCATGTTTTGGCATTTCTATTGGCTGCTATACTCTAAAATAAACTAAAGCAGTACTGCACTATCGAATGATAAATACAATGAAACGCAAGAATACCGAGGATTATTATCATAAACTATGCAAAAAATGTACCTGCAACTCATATCAAATATAACCAAAGTATTTTTCAATGTGAAAACAATTTGTTTTAATTTTTGGCATTGGCTGCTCCGGTGTTAACTCGCACCCTCCGTGCGTTCAGCCACACAATTATTAATTATTAACTAATTTTATTTGACTCATGGTACTACATACCTACGTTTCATTACCATAGAGTCCCAATCAAAAATATCATTTATATAGCTTACAATACAGATGAAGGGCTTTCTGGTGGTTAGAGGGTACAAATAGACCGGACAGCTTGCCTACCCCCGCATAGTAAAAGTGTGGGAGTAGACATTGGCGCGTATGTAGCGTCCCCGCATAGCTAGAGGGTATCCACCAACTGCACTGACAGTGATATTGCAATATTATTTACCTGGTCTTGCACATACACATAACATATACATTAAGCGGACGAATGAACTTTCCCGTATTGCATTAAAAAAGTATATAAAGGTGATTACTTAGTTTTGGTAGTAACTTATTTTTTGTAAACTTAAAATTAATCAAAATTAATTTTAAAAAGTGTGATTGATTGAGACCGGAAATTAGCAAAACTGAGCCTCCTAATAATACGTTTCTGTTAGTAAAATAAATAGGTACAAAATAAATAAAGAAAATATATAAAAATACTAAATCCACTTACTCAAGTTTTTACTACTAATGTAAGTGACAAGGTCACCTTGGTGTGGGTGCCGGGACACAGGGGTATAGCAGGCAATGAAACTGCAGACCAGCTAGCGAGGAAGGTTCCCAAATTAAATTCACCGGGCCGGAGCCAGGTCTGGGTATCACAAAGAGTGCAGTACGTGGTGCAATTAATGAGTGGATTATAAAACAACACCAACTAAATTGGAACCATGTAGCTGGACAAAGACACAGCAAACGGATGATGGAACGACCGTCACAACGACTAACTGCTGACTTACTTGCATTAAACAGGACTCAACTTAGGGCAGTGACATGTCTATTAACAGGACACGGCTGTCTAAGAGGTCATCTGCACAAGATGGGGATCTATAAAGATGAACCCCTATGCAGACTCTGCAATGAGGAGGACCGAGGACAGCCTTTCATATCATCTTCGAATGCGTGGCACTAAGTCAACGTAGGATTACTTTGCAAAGCGCATTTGATCTACCAGTGGAGAAAGATTTACCAAATAGGCTTCTAAACCTGATCGAGGGAACTAACCTGTTTGAGTAAAACGGAATCAAGGCAGGAATAACACAATAGGCTAAGTGGGCCGCAGTGTTAGGGATAATTAGAGACTGCCCTGCCTTGATAGCAATCAACAACAATCAACAATCAACAAGTGGCTTCTTCTGGAACAAGAAAGTCAGTATAAAATACGAGAAGGTAATGGTAAGTCGACGTGTCAACCATCCTAGATGTAAAAGCCTTCTGATGGGTGAGTGCGTCTAGCGTAGTACTAAACGACGACACTATATGTCATTCCTAGCGTCTCTAAGCGTCCTATGGCAGTGCCAATACATTTTTTGGTTCAAAGCACTAACCGATACTGCATTTACTAGAACTCTCTCACCATCATGAGACATTTTTAGAATCCTTAATATTTACTTAAACAGTAATAGGCTCCGCAAAGGAGCAAGAGAAGCTAAAATTATCAAGATGGACCTTAACTACGTATGTGTCCATCTGGTACACTTTCCTCTAAATAAAAATTGTAAGACTACAAATAAAAATCCTAAGGCAATCGATTGGGCAATACAAATCTTCGATTAGGCCGACTAACTAAATAAACCCAACCTAAAAAAAGTAACTCGCAACCACACTACGAAATTTTTGGAGATTTGTTAGTCAAAAAATCTGAAATAATAAGGAAGCCAAATAAGTCTCTGCGAATCCAATATATGCTATACACGGTTCCTCCTTCGCCGTATATATATAATCTCACATAACACCGTTCCAAAGATAGAATAATAGATTTAAAACTTCCATGACTGAGGTAGCTTTATTCATCACCCAATTGAATTGGCTACAGGAAACAAGTTTTTCTTTTACAATAGATACGTCAATCACTGCTCTTTAGAGCAAAACCTTTTCCTTATGATTAGGCAATCTCCCCTGCCTTCTGACAAAGAAGGCAGAACGAAGGTATCGAAAATTTAATTCGACGAGAAGTTTTTCAATTTCTCGCAGGTCATACACAACCTCAAAACATTTTTGAAATTTCGTAGAAAAACTATTTATAATTGATTACTCCTATATTTCAGTGCATCCGAAAATAGCATTCCCGAATACATTTTGAAGGTCTTCACCATCGCAAGTTGTATTGTAAAAATTAATGCGGTTTTTATGTTCCGAACAAAACTTTTATCAAAAATTCCTATTCTATCTAATAGATTAACAGGTCAACAGGATTTTTGTGTTAGCGATAGTTGTACTTACAACTTGTTAGTGCAGTTTCTTATTGTTTTTTCAAATATGAATTCTTTTTTCTTTTCTCGTCATTACTTATTATTATTAAATAAAAGCTCCTGAAGCATTATAAATATGATGAAAGCAGATGAGCTAACTCAGCTGACTCCTAACTGCTGTTACCTGTTCATTGACTCCTACAAAGATAATTTGGATAACGGAAATAACATCCTTTTGGTACAGCTCATTTTTTGTTCCTCAGTGTTATACACCAATGGTAACTTAATAAATGCAATTCTTTAAGCACTAAACAAAATAAAAGCAACAAACAACTAAACTAACTAAAACGAGTTCAATTGCCCTTTCGCCAGTTGATGGTAATGAATTATTATGAATTTTTCACGCAACATATGTAAATATGTAGGAGTTTCTAAGATACTTGATGTTTTTTTTCCAGAAACCAAGAAAGAAGGAGTCAACAGGCGCGAAATGGTAGAATAATTGCAAGTCTTTTGTTTATTTCGTTTAATTTCATATCACTTGCAGCTGACGCGGCCATAGATTGTATGTTCGCAGCCGCGTTAACAGCAAATAGCCCAAAAGGGGACAATAATTCCTAACTGAGAGGAACCTGACTGTGATTCATGTTCTTCGTAGTGTATGTGTATACATGTATAGTGTATTTCTATCGATGTGTGAGTATTTGCCGGACGAGTATCACGTGGACCGTCACACCCACAGTATGTTCATTCGCCACAGAATACTGTTCTGCGTTGCTGGCGCCGACCGATGACAGCGTTGCAGCAGAATCAGCGCCCCCTATACGCACATGTCTGTAAGCAATGATGGCGACGAATTTTCAGATACTACCGAAATAGATGTCGGATCATTGAGCACGTAAGTGAAACTCAGACATCGACAGATGTATTGATAAAACAAACAAAATCGGTGTCTGAAGCGAATGTAAAAGTCAAAGGAGAAATACCCCCGGCGTTTGTCTAGCATAAGTTATTAGACTTTGTAATAAAGAGGTAATTTTATTGCAATTAGATTTCAAACGAAATTTAGATATTGATGGAGAGTCCTACCATAACACCAAAACTATAAAGGCAGCTTCTTATTTCCGCAAATTTCGCTAAATGCTAAATGCTTCTTAAAAAAGTTAGAAATCATTTCTTTAGCTTTCGGTGATTTTATATTTTCCGTCATCAGAAACAATTTGTACACTAGAATGTAAAATTATAACAACTGAAAACGGTTAAATACATTTTAGCTAGTACCTTGTAAAACATTAGAATACATTTTGGAAGAACCATGATTTAGATGTATTAAAGTATGTATTGAAATTTATTTTCCATCAAAAAAAACTCTTCTTTTACTCTCTCTTCGAATAAAATGACATAATTCACAAGCTAATACTGTCCGATACAATATTTAATTCTCAAACATTGCAAACAAAACGGGTTATTGTGTTTGAAAGTTTTACTCGTAAAATTGTAAAGGCAATTACTTCTTCGACATCTTTGTATATACGTAGGTTCAGCTCACAATGCACCATAGGCAGTATGAATTGCAACAGCGTATCCCTCCCTTCGCGTTATACCTTGTGTCTAGCGAAGCACACGCATCCACAAGTCAGTTGAATTTAAACCGAGTGAGGATGCAGTCGTTGGCATATTCGTTCTGTGCGAATCGACGATCGAACTTGTGGCGCATGATTAGCGCGTTGCCACATCGAACTGGGTTCCATACGTATATTGTAACTTCCTATGGTGTATTGTGAGCTGAACCTACGTGTATAATTCTAATAACTGTGGTAGAAATGTCAAGATTTATTTATTTATAATCTCGATTTCAGAATTTTCACTTAAAAATGGCAGCGATATACATATAATATTAATCATCATAACATAAATTAAAAAAATGTCGAACCAGTCGTGAAGTTTCAAATACAACTACACCTAGGGATAAGGAATGCTAGTACAAGTCCTTCTGAAATAATGTTAGGATTTCGAAAATGCAAACAAAACTATGTCATTCTATTTGAAATAAGAAAGTTACCGTCAAGTTGCGGTACTTCTGGAAGCGCCGCCATCTTGAACATATTTTTTATTAAATAGATTTAATTACGCTATACGTATATGCAACTGTGCAGAAATGTCTTATTGGTAGGAGGCTCAATCTTTCTAATAACCGGTCCCAACCAATCACCCTATATAATATGCCATGTTTACGTTGATTAGACGTTTATTACCCGACTGTACACTGTACTGGATAGGTACACCATCATAAAAATCGAATAATGAAATATAAGAAACAATTAGAGCGAGTCCATTAAAAATTGAAAATCTAAATCTTACCTGCGTACGTGTTTATGTTACCAAATATTAGGTACTATTATTCTTCTGTCTAGGTAATGTATAACCACAACCATGTCACTTTTGAATGAAATGTGATATTAGACTACATTGACCTACGTTGAAATTACTAGTAATTCTATACTGCATAAGTTTTTTACTAGATTAGAGTTTGCTATCTAAGGATCTTTCTATTAAATAATTTCAACAAATTAATTAAATTATTATTCAACAAAAGTTCTATAATAACCATATATAAGCCTATACAAGTACTTAAAGTGTGTTAAGGTTGCGTGGTCGAATAAAATGGCGGGAAAAGTGCTCCATATACGACAATGGTAAAATTTTGATGCAAGATTTTTTAAAAATTACAACTATGATTGATGAAAAAAAATTATAGGAGTAACTAGCATACTGTTATCGAGGTAATGACATATTTTTAATTTAAATAATGTGGTAACTTCTAGCAGAAAAAAAATCTTAAAGTTTAGGTTTGTGTGTACATCGTAAGAAAATGCATTATATTACGAAAACTACAAATCAGACTCATAAACTGTTTATGTTAAGTACTAGGTAGGTAACAAGGCTATAGATTACGACAATAAAATTACATTAATCTGTTATAAATAAACAAAAATCTTGCATCAAAAATCAGTCTTCTGGCCAATTCACCTAAAAGTGTCGCAGCTCGGGATGTGCCAGAATTACTTAAAATGGATAGTGTAGCAATTTTTTAATAGATGGCGCAAATAATTAACAAACCATAAACAACAAAAATTATTAATAAATACGGCATAAAAACAAACTATAGGTATATTATAAAAGTAGTTTTAAAACTAAACCGCGATTTGTTTCTGTACTCAATTGTTATAAACCCATTTTTTTATTTAACCTAAAACTAATGAAATGCATCAGTGGTCGATGACGTCATACATAATTTTACGTCAACTTTAGATTTTTTTGTAAATACAAACGATGTGTGGATTGGCGTGCATCATTTCCACAACGTTCATAGAAAAAATTAACAGAATCAATTCTTCTTCAACTATTTACAATTAAATATGTATTGATTTTAGTAGAGTGCCTTAAAATAACCTTCTGAAAATGTTGCCGACACATTCAGTAATAATAAAACGAATGTTGCAATTCCGAAGAGAAAAAAATGGTAAAAATCAGAGCAAAAACAATAAATAGTGTTCTTTATGATGAATGAATAAGTTTCTCGTTTTAATAGAAAAAGAAAACAAAAGTATTTATTATAATAACAAATCATAATAAAAATTTATAAAAACCTCCATATTCGAATTATAACAACACATAGTGAAATGTTTGCCTAATGTCATCCCAGAAATATGTTGGCTGCGTATGTGTGTAATATATTACGCTGTTTAGGATTTCTGACTACTACTAGATATTTGTCATATTTAGGAATGTATAACCTATATCTAAAAGGAAAAATGCTTAGCAGCGCTGAGTTAATTTTCGTTGTTTATAATGATTATACTAATTAATGCGATCTTCCGCTGTTGTACTGTTGTTTCTTGTCCCACATTTCATTGGTCGTGTTCAGTTAGCATATCGGTAAATCACCGGTAGATACAGATTAGTAAAGTAGTGAACTGAATGCCTACATGGTAAATATTGTACTATTAGCATACAGATATTCAGTGCGATACTTCACTAATCATTACTTACCGCTGACTAATCAATGTGCTAACTGAACACGACCATTGTTAGAGTGGTGTACATATTTTTTGCCGAAGTGTGATTAGAACAAGCTTCAAGTTTTCTTTTATACGCCAGCTGCTAAGAGGTCGTAATCTAATACCACTAATTATTAATTGTTATTGTAATTTTTCTTTTATTTATATTATTATAACAGTAAAGGATGTTTAAAATTATTATAACTATTATAGGTAGTATTGTATCAAAACTGTATAGGTATATCTACCTATTATACCAATTATAATCCTAGACCATATAAGGTTTCATTATTTTGCTTATGATTAGATTTATTTGAAAGTTTCGTTCCTTCTCGGGAACTTCACGACAAATACACGAACGGATTCGATAGTTTGATCCGAAATTTTATGACATATGACTTTTATATACATCTTTTTCCTGCATTTTTCTGCTTGTTTGATCTTTTTGGTGGACATTTTGAATATTTATTGTGAAATCCGTTATATCACAATTATTTTGAAAAAGCTAACTTTTCATTAAGAAAATATTAACTATCTCAGAAATTAACGATAGGGAATGGTTAATAAAAATGAAAGTGCATACAGTGTCCTTCTGTTTCTTAATATAAAATAAAGATGTTCCATTTAAGTAAGATGAGAAAATAATGCATTTGTGTTTTGAATCTCCCTATACACAGTTTTCGCAATATTAGCAAAATATCGCTTTGCTATAAAACTGTAACAATATAAAAAGGTCATTCCGGTACAAAAAGAATTTCAAGTTGTTTCGTGTAGAATGCACAGGATATAATTGATCACAACTTCTGAAATACTCGGTATAACTCAATGAAACCTTATATAAATGAACGAGGAAGATATGCTTAATTTAAATTTGAAATAATATATAGTGTATCCCATATAAAAAAAATGTACCTATGTTTGGTTCACCCTGGCAATATGAAACATCCGTACATACGAAAATAATTTTAAAATTAATATGCCTCACCCTGTATATCTTATTTACAATCCTTACAAATACTACACTAAAAATGTAGGTAACTACAATAATAACTATGCAATAAATAATTATAAGTGAGAGAAGTAAATAATTTAATAAAGGATATATAGTACATAAATGTTTCCTAAACGATAATCTTCCAGAAACTTGAATATGAAACACTACACTTTATATAAACTAAAATCATCAAACACAAGATTGATTGAGCGGACAAAGTGCATTCAGAAGCGGTTACTAATAGTTGCCAGCTGTCAAATCCAAACGCTCAATAATTACATATGTATGAGCAAAAAACTTGTGTGTTGGTTGAATAAACACAGAGGCTTCATTTCTTCTATCGTCTAGCCGACATTTAATATTGTACAATTAGCGAATTTTGTAGCGTTATAAACCATGCGAATCAATTACTTTTATCTCATTCAATGTGAATTTGAATCACTGCAAAATCTATACTTTTTTAATTCATATCTGTATATTTTCTGCCAAATTTTAAACATTTTATATTTTCCGATGAACGCTTCTTAATTACTATATAATTACTATCAAAAATGTCGTAATAAAAAATAAAAATTCCATAGGAAACTATTATTAAATTTTATATAATTTGCTGGTAAGGTAGCGAGGTAAATAGAGAGAATAGAGAGATAAATAGAAACGAGATGTAAAATAGCATTTACATATATGTATGTTACAACATTTGGCAATATACTTGGGTATTTTACGGTGTTTCTATATCTAATATCGTATCTATATACTTACATACCTATATCATCATATCATATATTGTATGAATATATGATATGACGAATTCCACGTGAATGTTTTCAATTATAATTTCAATTTTCAACAGTGACATCTATTGATAGAAAGCTCGAAATACTTCCGAGTCTATAAACGCTGATAAAGTGAATACTATGACCCTCTATTGTCTGCTAGATTAATTATAATGACTACTACAAAATCCTATCCCCTCCAATTGCCTCGTACCCTTAACTCTAATACACATGCAAACGCTTAAACAAGGTGTTACGTTGCTACGTATGTATGTATGTACATACATACATAATACGCTGAAAATGTGTATACCAGACCAGCTGTATGTAATCATTGGCATTCCGATGATAATGTGATATATCCCCTGCTTACATTTAACGGCAATAAATCGTGATTATCTAATACACTTAGTCGTATATTCGGCCAAATGCTTATGCCTGTTGAGCCGGTAACGATTTTGCTCGCTCTACAGAGATTACCGACACTTAATCAATTCTTTATTGAAGAAACACAATGCCTAAGAACTAAAAAATATCTTGATCTTTTCCACAATAAATATGGTTAAAGAAATATGTTTACGACATTATTGCAGTGAAAATTCAATTTATCGCTTGCATGCAAATCCAATTTCAATGATTTACGAGTCGCGGTTATTGAGGTAGAAGTTATAGGGTAATCCGACCAATTGGACTGTGTAGGTACTTGGATAATATTGATCTGTGAAAAGGGTCCGTAGAGGGAGTTTGAAAAATGTCTTTCGCACCGTTCTCGATTCAATAGAGAAAAATTAATTCTTTCTTGGAGGTTCGAACTATGTATAACGTGTAGTAAAAAGTAATAATATAAATGTCACCACCATATATGTGTATTCGTAAGTATTTCTAAATAAGTACGAATCGTTGGTGGATACTGCGGCTTATAATAATACTGAGAAACGTGCTATTAATCGTGTTGATTATCTATTTGATAATCAACACTTCACTTCTGAAGAAGATCACGACAAGATGATCGAAACGTCAAGTACCACAACTTTTCTACACGGCAGAGAACCCTAGAACCGAAGAGCAGCCATATTACTAGAGGTCTGCAGTGCGCCGAAAATTTGGTACCGGTACGGTACAGGACGATGTACCGTCAGCGGTTTGGTACAGACAACGTTCTCGGTACCATCTCGGTACGGTACAGTTTACAATGACAAAACGAAAAATAATCCCATACTACTTATTTATAAGCATTTTTCTTCATGTATTATTAACTTTTGTTCCGTTCAGTTACCGTCGCCTAAAAATAAGTTTGCATTGAATTGCTGAAGTTTACTTTGGATTTAATTATTGCTCCTATCAAGAATTTTAAACCAAAACTGCTTCTCATTTCTTTTCTGGTGCTCTGAGGAAATATTCATTCAAAAAAAAAGTCAAATCTTTCAGTACAAAGGATTTGTTATTCCTAGAATTCACTTTAAAATATTTAAATCCCTCAGTACTGTTAAAGCCGAAGATTATATATAAACAGGCGCGGACTTGACTCATAGTTCATAGACTTGTGCCGTGTATTAGCATACATACCTTTAACAAGAATAAATACACATCTGATGTAAATTGCGGCATACACACCTAGATACACTTTATAAATGAACTTATTTTATAAGCCATATTTGAAGCAATACAAGGAAATACTGAAAACACTGTTTCTTAAGAAAATAAGAGGAGTAAAATCAAATTTATAGATAAAAGACCACACCAACCAGCAAAAAAAAATTATTCCAAGTAATGCATTCGAACATTCATATATCTATGTAATATCATTAGTACCGTGTACCGTACCGAGAACCGCGGTACAGAATTATTTACCGTACCGAACCATACCGAACTTCAGTTTTTGGTACCGCAGACCCCTACATATTACAAAATTTTCTTTCTGCCCATACTTCACCCAAAAGTCTTACAAAAACTAAATATTTAAAAATTGCATGTAAGAATATTTTTCGCCAAAGACATTCGCTATCTTGTTTATATTTCTGGAAGAATTACATAAAAATAACATCCAATAATTGAAGCCGTATTAAGAGGTCGTGCGCTTGTATGGTTTGGATAAAAAAGGTATACATCGTTTAAAGCAACATTATCTAATAACCATATCATATGTACACGTTGAGTCGATCATTAGAATTTATATTATTTAATTTGAATTATTTAGATATAATTTACATCTTCATTTATAAAACTGTCGTACCAGCAACATGAGCTACGAACAGACTTGTTATTTGAAATATTGATAAAAAGTGAGTCGTGCTATATACCTACTAAACATATTCATGATTCTTTTATTGTAGACATGTATATCCGTTCATGAAAGCGATGCAACTAGCGCAAAAGTCTCCGAAAAGAGAAATGTACACAAACTTTTTGCGCTGTTCTCGTCTAATTACCATTCTCTTCTATCCGCTTAGTCATCTTGGTTTTAGCCTTTATAACATCCTCAGTCTTCTTCCGATTCTTTTAGTATTTGATATCTTAGTTAAGACTTAAGACTAGCATTGATATCAGCATTTAAGATCTTTACCTTCCTCGTTATTTTCACTTCTTCGTTAATTACTCTATCCAGTTAGCCACCTTTTAGATTTCTGTCAAATAAAGCAAATACGAATGAACTGATTACAAGTTACTCTGTCCAAAAATTGATTTGTTAAGCATTGTAACACATGGAAATTAACGTTTGAATCGAATTAATATCATCGTTACGAATGAAATGTATATTACGGAAAATACCCTAAAATGAGCATTTCTCTATTCCAAACCGCTATAATAGATACTTCTATTGTATGCCTAATTAGGGTAATACGTATAGTTTAAACCTCGTAATAACCGTAAAGATATGGAGTAATGCCAATGTATGTTGGCATCTTTCCATAGAACAACACTTGTACAACCACTTGTATCTAGGTAAAAAATTACTCTTCTTTTACGTACTTTAGCTCTTAGTTACAAACTATTTAATACAAAAAATCTTAAGAGTTTAATAACAATAATAATTGATTGTTAAATTTTCAATTATAATTACAATGGGGCATTGTACTGTCATGCAGAAATTACTTTTGAAAAATTCGATATTAGTCACTTTCGATAATTATTTACTTCAGGGTAAAGCCTCTACATCAAATATCTTCTAACTTTTCCTACGGCCTTAACAAAAACGCAATTAATACTAATTGTAATATAATAATAATTTGATATGTCAAATCATACTTACAATTCAGTTTGAGGTCCATGAAATAGGTTTATCAAACATTCCAATTAAAACATAAATAAAATTCCAAATAACCCATACTGACTAACAAGGAAATCTGTAAGATTATTACAAAAGATAAATTGATAGCAAGTTAACAATGCTTTCAAAATATGATTAAAAATGGATTACTAGCAAAAACTCATAAGCTAACGCTACAAAACTTCAGAAATATTAATATAGAATAGATGATCGCGAAAAAATAGAAGAGTTTAATTCCGAAACTATTCTCATTATATAGGTTTGTGAATAATAAGTACCTTGCACTTTTAATTCTAAAAGTTACTTTACAATTTAATTTGTATGCGGTTTTCTATTCCGTGATATAATAGTTATTTGGAGATCTAAGCTCGTTTATTTAAGTTATTATTCTTTTTTTAAATAATAGTATCTGGGGATGTATTCAACAATTCCTATACTTCCAGCAGCTTCACCAAATTTCATATTGTTAGATAAAAGCTCAACTAAAATTACTTACCTATTGTGTTTTAAAGTTTAATTAAGTGTAGTGAATAGTTTGCGGGCAAGTCAGGATCTGCAGAGCACCAAAATCATAATTGAGTTCCATTTTTGCATGAACTTTAGTGAGAGAAAATTGCACCGACGCTCATTATAGAGATTACGTTTTATGCCTTAAAACTCCTGCATGCCTTTGTACGCACGTATTTAGATATATGTATATTTTATGAATTTACAATTTAATATTAGATTTTGATGAATATGTAACAACTTAACGCACGTTTATGTGTCCATGCACGTTTATCTAAAATTACATCTAAACTACCTAGATGATAAATTATAACTTCCATGTAATTTTAAGTTATTTCTGATTATAACCTTCAAACCATAGACTACACCTGCAAATCGATGCAGCATCAAATTCTGCATCCGACCGTCCAATAAAATACAGGGTGTTCCATTTGAAAAAACTAACTTTTTCAACTTTTAAAATGATGTAATTAGTCAATTTTGGATACCCTGTATGCGATAAATCAGTTGTCAATATGGCATTTGAAAGTATCATTCCTGTGCTTCCGTCTGCCCCAGAAGCGCTCTCCGCCAATCAACATTGGTTAAAGGGCGCAATGCTCAAAACAGGGCTACATCTGTCAAAATTTTCAAAAGAAATCAAGATATCTAAGAAAAAATTGAAAATAAATATAGGAAAATCTGATGAAACCCACTATGAAATTTTCTCAGGAATCCAAAAATGAAATAATATACCGGGTGTTCTATTTAAAATAAGGAAGTTAATGGCGACGCCCGGTATAACCGGAAGTAGTATGATCTTGAAAATATTTTAAAATGAAAGAGAATCTTGAATAACCCTGGAATTCAAAATATCAGAATTCTAAGTTTTTTCTAACCACAAAACGGCTCTCGTGGAATATCTTGTATATACGGGATAATTTTTTGAAAACGACCCACCTCAAATATTTCAGTAACTATAAGGAATTCAAAAATTTTCAAAAATACGTCTACTTTTAATTCAAGGGGGAAACAATTTGACATATGAATTACACTTTTGACGTTTACATCAGTGCCCCCACGGGTATCCCCCATAAATTTTAAATGGAATGGCCCATCGTGTGGCACCTCAAATGAAACCTTATTTCAATAGCATTACGGTGATGTATGTCAAAAGTGTAATTCATATGTCAAATTGTTTTCCCCTTGAATTAAAAGCAGACGTATTTTGGAGATTTTTAAATTCCTTATAGTTTGGTGGGTCGTCAAAAAATCACGCCGTATATATAGCTGTACATCCCTGTCGGGATTGTAGCCACCCCGTTATAGACTAAGGTCAATATGGATCGTCACTACATTCCACTTCACATCTTTCTTTTTCACCAATCTTCATATCTTGCCACTTTTCTCCACTCACACCTGTCCTGCATTTTCTCTCTCCATCGTGTAATACGCATACTTTCTATGTCATTGATTACCTGTTCTTCCCATCTTAGTTTTTTTTTTTTTTTTAGTGAGGAAAAATGCCTTAACGCACCATCAGGGACGAGACCCGTCCCCGGTGTGTGGGGCTCACACCCACTAAAAAACCTCACTTTGTCAGGTGTAGAATCCATCCCGGAACCGCTGGTCGCATTACTTCATGGTGGCACCTCGTAGTTAGCCTCGGTCGGCTGCCTCCATTGCTTGGGTCTCTTTCTTCTTCTCCTTCAGCACCTTCTCGACGAACGTGGCGATCTTCTGCCAGCGGTCGTGTCCGGACAGCATCGTTTGCACGACGTTATCCGGCGTTAGAGGTCTTACTTCGTCTTGTAGAGCGTCTCTGTAGTCACTCCACCTCTCGCATTCGAAGAAGGTGTGGTGAGCATCATCTTCCGCAAAGTCGTGATACTGGCATGTCGCGTTCTCTGCTATACCCATTCGAGCCAGGTATGCGTTGAAATACCCGTGTCCGCTAAAAAACTGGGTGAGGTAGTAATTTAATTGGCCGTGGTCTCGGTCCATCCACTCCGTTAGGTTGCGGATGAGTCTGGTCGTCCACCGTCCCCTCGTGTCGTTCTGCCAGCGCTCTTGCCAACGTTGTCGTGTGAGCGCTTTAGCGTCCGCTCTCGCTTGTCGTGCACCGACATCTCGTCGTGTCTCGTAGACTCTCTTCTTTTCTTGAGCCAGTAGATCTATCGGGGTTACTCCTGCGATCACGAGCACCGCCGGTTCGGAAACCGTACGGTATGCGCTGGCGATCCTGAGTGCTCCCCGTCGCTGTACTGAAGCCATTCGCTTTCTGTACTTGTCCTTCTGTAAGGCGTCAGCCCAGATCTCGCTTCCATACAACAGTATGGAATGGGTGACGGTCATTAGCAGCCGGCGTTTACTCGCCGTCGGTCCTCCTACGTTGGCCATTAGTCGGCTCAACATCGTCGTTACCTTAGCGGCCTTATCGCTCGACAGCTGAATCTGTTGCCAGAAGGTCATCTTGCTGTCGAGCCGCAGTCCGAGGTACTTCACGGAAGTTGTAGTGGTTATGACTTCCGTATCCACCGTCATCTCGATCTCCCTAGGGATTCTTCTCCTGGTCAGTAGAACGACCTCGGTCTTCTCCGTTGCCAGGGTCAGGCCGTGTTCGTCCATCCATGTGGTGACTCTTCTCATTACCTGGTTGAGCCTTCTCTGGGCATCCGCCTCGTCACGCGCTAGGATGACTGCCGCTACGTCGTCTGCGTATCCTATCAGATACGCTTCTTGCGGCAGCTCCATTCGGAGGACCCCGTCGTAGGACACATTCCATAAGTCGGGGCCGAGTATGGAACCCTGCGCCGCTCCTGCTGTTATCTTCTTCGTGCACGGCCCGCCTGCGGTGTCGTAGACCAGCTTCCTGTCGCTGAGGTAGCTGCGTATCATCCTAAGTAAATAGGATGGCGTGTCGAACGTGTTCTGCAGGGCGTCCAACATGACGTCCCATCTCGCCGAGTTGAAGGCATTTCTTACGTCCAATGTGACGAGCATCACTAGGGGTCTCGAGTAATGATTTCCCCGTTGAGCGGCTTCGAATGTCTCCACTACCTGCGCTACGGCGCCGACGGTGGAGTGTCCCTTTCTGTAGCCATGCTGTCTCTCGGACAAGCCTCCCGCGTCGTCTATGCTGCTTCCCAGTCGTGTCTTGAGCAGTCTTTCCAGTAGCTTGCCAGCCGTGTCCAGCATACATAGCGGTCTGTATGCCGATCCCGTGGCCGGGTCGCCCTTACCTTTGCTTATCAGGACTAGTCGCTGTACCTTCCATCTCTTGCAGAACGCTCCTTCTGTTAAACAGCGGTTGTACATGTTCAGAAGCAGATCTGGGCAGACGCGCGCCACAATCTTGAGAGCTTCAGTCGGAATTCCGTCTGGTCCAGGTGCCTTCCGGTTTTGTAGGGAGTTCGCCGCTCTTGACAGTTCATCTCCGCTAAAAAGCGGGATGTCGTTCAATAGCTCGTCCTCCATTTCCGCAGTTCTCTCCGGACGGGTAGGGAACAACGTGTCAACGATGTTCCGCATCCGATCTCGTTCGAGGACTGGATTCGCCGTCTTCGTCGTAAGCTTCTGCATGACGATCTTGTACCCAAGGCCCCATGGGTCGTTGTCAACGTCCTGCCGCAGCTCCTCCCACTTACGTTTCTTGCTCCTGTAGATGGCGTTCTTGAGATCTCTCTTGGCGTTTCTAAAGTCCTCGGACTCTAGTTCTGCCGCGTTCGGATCTCGTCGTCTCACTCTAGTTATTCTCCGTCTGAGCTATAAGCATCTTTTCCGGAGGGTCGCGATCTCGTCGTTCCACCAATACGCAGATCTTCTGTTGTGTTTCCTACTCCGCGGCATAGAGGCGTCGCAGGCGACGTATGAGGGCCATGGTCGCGTCCGCAATTGTCTCCGCCGAACCGGAACATTCCATGACGGCATCCTTTCCCCGAGCGATTGCATGAGCCAGGGCGTCTTCATCCAGCTTCGCTACGTTCCATCGAGGACCGGGCTGAGCAGGATTTCGCCTAATCGGCTGCTGCCCCGTCACGTTGTAGCTTATGTACTGGTGGTCACTTCCGGTGTAGTCCTCCATGACTCGCCAGTCCACAATGTCCCGCACAATGTCCTCCGAGGCCAATGTGATGTCCGGTATCGTCTCTCCGTAGCCTGGTCGTCTGAACGTGGTAGTGTCTCCGACATTTACCACGCTCAATCCGAGTCTGGCCGCCATGTCCAGTATACGTCTCCCTCGTGAATCGGTGTATTCCATACCCCATTCCACGGCTTTGGCGTTTACGTCTCCTCCTAGAATAATGGACCCTGCCATTTCTCGAAGGTCGTCTTCCAGGTTGTCGAGCTTGCCCTGAAAGTCCGCTATCGGCTCGTTGGGTGTGAGATAGCAGCTCACGTAGTTTTTTTTTAATATGTCGTCCGGAGATGGATTTGAACCACCAAGTATAACTATCGCGGCATACCCAAAAGACCGTTGCGTCACCGACCATCTCGCGTACCATTTCTGTACGTGCCTTTAAAATAAAGACATCATGCTCCGGTGAAAACACCATTATGATAACCTGAAACAACAATTCTTGTTTTCATTGTCATTACAATTGATGTGCTTCAAACTTACCAAAACTTACTACCTAATATTTCCTGGTAGCTTAAAGAAACTTTTATGACAATTAACGAAAATGCAGGAATAAAATAAAGATGAAAACAACGAGGTAAACATAGGCGTATAAAAACTGTCAAATATCGACTTTGCAACTTTCTAGTTAGACAGCTTAGGGATATTTATACTTATTACCAACATATTATTCACGTCAGAGGTCACGTGGATTCTAATTCTAAATAAAAGCGCTGCATATTTACAATTAGGCTTATTAAGAGGTATTTAACAGTAATTACATGGTCCTTACGCTATACTTAATAATATACAGTACGTGAAGCTGATCTACCTGGTTTCACAATATACGTACTTAGTGGTCCACTTCAAATAAATCAATTCATATAAATTTCCAAGATAAAACTAAAATCCGGAATTTTATATTGGAAGTAGTTTGTCAAATGTTTCTAACTGATAACTGCGAATACATACTATATGCTATGGTTCATTAACATGTGTATACAATACATATACATATAATAAATTAATAATCCATACGAAGTCGCACGTTTTACTATTCATTTACATCAACTCGGTACATATTCTAAAGAAACTTTAACATTGTTTTAAACATCTTTTGTCATAACTTTCCTTTTTTCTACGATAAATATATACTTTTTTATGTATGGTAGTGCTTAGTTGCAGTGACTTCTTAAGCTGTCTCCCTTGTTTGACCAACACTGCAATAATCTTAGTTTTAGAAGCTCAATATGAATAGGTATTGATTTCAGTTTTCTCAAAACAAGACCTCAAAGCCGGTATCGATTCCGGTCTTCTTGAAACAGAACTACCACACAAACGATATAACACATATAAAGCTTCATCTCAGTAAAGTATAGCGGTCAATAAAGTACGTATTAAGTGACAATGTTATCATACCTTTGATTGTAAATATCTTATATATATATTAGCTGTATCCACAAATAGTCTCTCCTTCTTAGTATACCTATTAAAATCCTCGTAACTTCACTAGCAACTGGAATATCGACTTGCATTCTCTCTTGTATTATTTGTTATACTTTCTCATACAAACGCAATAATTTCTCAATGAAAATGTCACTAAAGAACCAAAAATATCGCATTAAAGACCAGGAAATTGTCCAGGGCAGAGATACAAACGTCCTGGCGTAAATAACGGCGTGGTCCTTTATTACCAATATTAAAATAATTCCGCAGTGTTGAACGGTCGCGGGCGCGCTTCGCGGCTGAGAGCTAGGTGAAATATGATCGCAGTTTTCTATTAGAATTCCGAAACGTCGTTTGCTGCGTCATCTTCAGTACCGCTGCCACCGGTGTAATAACGGCGGGAACGAGCCACAAAGACGCAACATGGGGCATTCGGATGCAGACCAGGAACGGTATCTACCTCAGCGTTCTTGGTTTTACTGCACACAGGACATTTATATTTGAGATTTATAGAAAGCGTGAGTTATGGATTCGAAACAAAAATCAAACTTTTATTGGCTGTGGTTTATACACAAATCATATTTATCTATTTTTTTTGTAGATAAATTACTGCGTACTGACTGCGATAGACTCTAATCTGAAAAATCACTGATAAAGTCATCAAAACAGATACAACTGCGAAAATTTTATCTGTAAGCTGAATATCACATACTTACACCTATTATATTTTCCGACAATGCTACGATACTTTTTAGTTTTCACCCTATCTTTTTAAATAATCTAAAAATATGATGATTAAGTTATATTTAACACTAATTATAAATTGGATTGTATTCTAGTTTACTGGTCGCTTAGTACGTCCAATTATGCTCTCACAAAAATCGTTACTTTATGTTGGGAAAGTTTTTGAAAAGCTGTTTATATACAACGCCAGCGCTTTCACTGTATTTAATACCGTAGGATTCCAAAACACAATATTAACTGAGATCCTATAAAGAGATTACAAGCGTATAGATTTAAAATGTTAGGAACTAGATGGATACAATATGAGGTTTTGTTTCGCGCGAGATCCGTGTATTTCCACCATTTTTCGTTAAAATTTGAATTCTGCAATCAATACCGTTTAGCACCTTAAAAACTCTTCTATGGGTCTTAATGCACAACATCGGTAATCCAAAAGTAAGTTTAAAGACGATCCCTGAAAAATTTGAGCCCGTGTTATACAGAAGATGAGGAGAAACAAAAAAGTGTGACTCGTCGAATTAAATGAAACTTTGTGGGTTTATACACCGATCTAGTGTGAACGGTAACTATTTTAGCGTCCCAGTCACCCATTAACGAGGTGTCAGCTTCCCGAAGTTCAACACTAACCTAATTGGTTAGCCACAATTACCTGGGTTGCCTTGTTAGTGGAGAAAAACTTTTGTGTTTATTTATGTATTTCTCATAATACGTCAGAAATTACCTGAGAATAGCATAAATTGCATCAAATTGCATTTTTTTCCAAGAAAAAAAGGTGCAGACAATGATAGTGCATTTGCACACATGTGAATGTTCATTCTATATCAACAAAAGTATCATTCTTTATTGAATATAACAATACTGCAACAAGTATGTTATTCGTGTTTGTAATGATAATACAATTTGGTTTATTCTCAGAAAATAAATCTTACTTTACATCCTTCGAATTCAACATGTTTGTTGTGTCCTTGACTGTGCACACAAACTCGCTTTTCAGCTCGTTCCTAAAATATGTCGAGAAGGAAGATTTAACAGGAGAAAATTTGTTTATTCACGTATATAAGATGCAAGGAAACACAAACAATTCGTTTTCGAATAATGCCGCAGAAACTATTTGCTTATTCCTAGATTCAATAAAGTTTATTCGAGCCCCAAAATGTATACGTATACAGAATAGGTAGTAAGGACAAGGAGAGAGACATAAATACTAGCACACACAAACACATCCACACATATAACGAACGTAAACAAATGTCGTACACATCCTGGGGAACCCCGGGACGAACAAACAAAACACACTTGGCCGGTAATGGCGGATTTATGTATGTGAAATGTGGAGTATCGTTACGAGATACATTTAGGTTTTACTAGTTCCATTCTCTCATGTGTCCAAGCACCCGTTATCAATCACCTCTTAGCAAAGAACTCCTCAATATCGGTTACCATTTATCATCCTCCTTTGTCTTTGTTAATACGATCTAGTTCAGGAAGATAGTGGGTAGGCATTTTAGCGAAAATCTTAATATATGTCGCTATGCCTCCTGCAATAAGGTCACCTTTTTTTTTAATTGCAGTTATTGTTCTTGTGTGTTAATATGACCTGATTCTGAAAATAAGGAAGATACATAAACCATAAATTAAACTTTAGTCTCACAAGAATGTTCAATACAAATAGTATTTTAACAAAATATGATTGCAGACAGAAAAAGGGTTACTAAAAACAACCGCAGCAAGTTACGCGAAATACTTTCCATACACGGCAATGGTAGGTAAATTCTTTTGAGATTTCCATGCAATATTTCTTAAAAATTACAAAATTTATTGATAAAAGAAATTTACTGTTGCAACTGCCACGATGCTGCCAAGATAATGACATATTTGATCTTTTCAAAATGTAAGAAAAACTACTACAAACAAAACTTTAGTTCAGCTCCGTGCAAATCTTAACTTTTTGATTTTTTCTTCTAGTGCTTTTTCTAAATTAGAACATGTCAATAGCTCCACAATAATGTGACAGTTGGTACTGTAATTTCCCTGTATCATTTGCTTTTATAATTTTTTTAAATCTTGCAGCATAATTTCAAAAAAATTACCATTGTTTTATATGGAGAGAATTTCGCGGCACTTCCCACTGGCCAGGCAGCTTTGACGCGTACTTAAAAACACGATAAATTACAATTTTCAAAATACAAATTACCAATCCCTAACTAGCCAAATGGTAAAAATAATATTTTAATTATATATATTATGTTTGTTTCAAGTATATTTCTTTCGATCTTCTCCAATATCCAACTTCCTCCTTCTATTTATGATAATTTCATACAAACTCCAAAAGAATGGCAAAAAACTGGCCAAAGTATCACTATTTATGTTTCGATCTTTGAGATATTACTTAATCTTTATTTGTTCAATTTCGTTGCATTAAACGTGAATTAATTCAATAAAACACTTTTTTACATCCTTTTGACATAATATCAATTATGTCATATTAAATTAATAATAATAACTTGTTAACATATTTAAATCTTTTAAAAGTAAAAAATAGCACACTAAAAGAAAATAGACATCTATATACTAATATAATAAAATAAGATTCCAAAAAATCATTCTCAAAACAGCTATGTGATCAAACCAAACAGTTTTTAAATGTATGACAGCTACACATTGAATAAATTTAATGTAAAAACAATCAAAATAAGCAGTAATAAAAATTTAGATGAACAACTATATTGAAAGATGTCGCCAATATGTACGTTGTGAAAGCAGAAGGAAATATAATAAAAACAATAACAAATATAAAAACAGCATCGTAATCTATACAGAACTCATGTCATCTTTATAGTGTACCCATACCATATACCCTTTATATTTGATACGAACATATAGTTCCTCTTCTGTCATTTATATAACTATTCGATAAAATAACTTACAACCATACATACACAATTGTTTTTCCTTACAAAATGTACAGACTCTATATAACAACCACCAAAGCAGTGCTAAATGAATCCAACGTATTGTAACGTATCTCACACCACACTAACCATACGAACTAAAGAAATACTGATCTGATTCTTCTCATGTAGGTACAAGGATGAAGTTGAAACACCACACGTAATAGAACTCCTGTACATTACAGAAGTTATGATATCGCGGCATGCGAACAACCTTGAAGACATCGCGACAAGAGTTATGATATCGCGACATGGGAACAACCTTGAGGACATCGCGACAAGGAAGAACCCACATTGTAACAAGAGAATAATGTAAACTGCATATTTCCCATATACAGTATTGTCATTATCATCTTATTATTATATTATGTTCGTTAGTTGTAAAGCAACCACGAAGAAATAAACAATTCAAATCGTTGTTTGCGTTTTCTTTTAAAGGAAAATTCTTTTTTTGAAAAGACGAAAGGCATATACATGGTAGTCCATTTAAAGTGTAACACTGTAATATCTTCGAAACCATTAGTGTTATGAAAAAAAGTGTTAGACAAAAGTTTAATTATATGAAAGAGCTCGTCCGATGGCGCTACTATTGTCACTATAAAGAAAAAGACAAACCACACCAGTTTTTTTATAAAATTCTAAAAAAGCAATAAGTTCTGAATATAAAAATAGTAAACCACATATGACCTCAAATTAATATTAATCGAGATATTTCGAAAAAATTAGGACATAATAAAAGTAGTGCAGCAATGTTTTTCCTTCGTTAGTTAGATGTAAAAGTACAAAATAAATGTTAATAGTAGCTACAAATTGTTTACATAAGGTAAACAGTTGAAGAAAGCAGCCGGCTATCGAATTAAATGTTCAAATTGGCGGCCAGCAGCCCCAATGCACTTTTGTATTCGCGCAGAAAAATATGCACACGCGGTAACATGTCTTCAAAAATGTCTGCACATAAATGTCTTATTTTCTGCTGCATGTTTTCTGATGTTGTTGGTTCCGTGTTATATACAACAAGTCGATATTATACTATCTTACTACTACTTCTAATACTTAGGTTATAGTACTTCGGTGTCAAAAAAGTCGATATTGTACACTTAAAATAAACATAGCGATTCTTCTGCGTGAATACAAAAGTGCATTGGTGCTGGTGGCCGCCAATTTGAACATCTAATTCGATAGCCGTATGAGTTCTTCCACTATTTACCTAACAAAACAATTTAATTTTTTAACAATTTATAACTACTATTAACATTTATATTCTATTTTTACGTTTAACAAACGAAGGAAAAACATTGCTGTATGCAGTGTGTAAAAGCCAAATGGAATAAATTCATTATTTCGGCTATTGTACATATTTATAAAAAATCCCGAACTCTTCAAATTTAAATTATAAATTGACATTCTTCAACGTGAAAATGCAATCGCTACCTTCAACTCCCTTCGAATGACAGGTACAACCCATATTTTTTAATGGGAAATATAGGCTTGTGATATATCGTTTGAAAGGTCTCTTTATTCTCTATTCAAAAATGTTATCGTTTGTAAGTTTGTTGTAACAATTAAGATAAAATAAAATCACGTTGTTATCGAAATTTGCTACAATACATATACGCAAAAAATGAAATGTAATGCAAAATGTAAGAGGTTAAGGTAATAAATAAAATGAATCATGTTTCTTATCTCTTTTCTACATTTTTTTTCTTTTCGTTTATGCGATGTCGACTTATCGCATAAACAGATGTGTGTACGTTATTGTATGTAGCCATAATTTAAATTTTCCAAATTATGTTAGTGCTACAACAGTTTTATAACAGCAAATGAGCATCTTCATTGACATTCATAAGTAGTTCTTTTTGGTGTTTTACATTTTTCTTTACATTTTATTTTTTGAGTATATTGTAGCGAACTTCGATAACAACATGATTTTATTTTATTCTATCTTAATTGTTACAACAAACTTAAAAACGATAACATTTTTGAATTCTCTATTCAAAAATTACAATTACAATACCGATATGTATTGAAATTGTCCAATTTCTTTTTTCTTTGAGTGTACCTGTCATTCGAAGGGGGTTGAAGGTAGGGATCGCATTTTCACGTTGAAGAATGTCAATTTATAATTTAAATTTTACGTGTTTTGGGATTTTTTTATAAATATTTACAATAACCGAAATAATGAATTTATTCCATTTGGCTTTTACACAATGTATAAATGGAGCATATAGCGTTTATATCGTTTAAAACAAGGTCATTATAGTCCATAAATTCTTTATCTAAAACAAAAATTTATAGAAACCTCAAAATAATATCTTCATACGATATATGAAGAAGATTCGACATATAATTTTCGCTTTTTGTATAAACACATATTCCGTAATGGAAAATTCTAATAATGGAAAATTCTCTAATCTCGTAGCATCCGGGTTCGTTGGGCAAAAGAAAATAAACCTTTCCCAAAAATTCAGACTGTTTCTACATACCGTGTAACATTTTTATGAAAGGAAGAAAATGCTTTTAACACACATACATAGCACGTATGTACACGCAGACAGAATCGCTTCCCATCTACATTCGCCCCAATCCATTATGTTTCCCTGGTTCATTCTTCCTTCGACGAGAGGAGGGAACCGCTGCTAGAACGTGCGCATTGTCATTGATCGCCTATAACCTCAGCACTCTCTGTATCCTGTAAGGAGAAAGATTTTGCGAATGATGCGTATCGCATAGGTGAAACTGCGTAAGAAAAGCAACGTTTACTATCGCTTACGTTGTACAAGCTAAAACTTGCGTGAGCAAAACACCTATTTGTTTGTAGAAAAAGAAAGTAAATTACAAAGTATCATATGCTAGTTTTCATTCCATCCCGAGTTTCTAAGTATCACAGATCAGGTAGCGATCAAGCGAAATGACAATGCACCTAAATCGTAGACTTACTTAAAAGAAGAATATCAAATAATTGCGGTTGTTCAAATTATACCAGTTAATTTAGCTGAAACCTTCACCAACAACTGACCCTTGCTGAAACTTAATTTCCGGTTAGTTTCAGTGGATTCGCGGTCTTATACAAACTGCCAATATTTTACTTTATAAAATGACGGCGATTTATTCTTATAATAATAATAATAATAAATAAACTTTATTCATCCTTAGGATGATTTACACACAAATAGTACATACATTATACATTAACTTAATTTTTACATATACTTTTAACATAAATACTAGCAAACTTCTTAAATATACTAATGTTATTACCTGCCTGCTTAGCTTTATCTGGCATTTCGTTGTACAATTTCAATCCCTTATAAAACAAACTATTTTGTGAGCAAGACTTTCTATGTAACGGTAGTCTAAAGTTATTTACATTTCTAGTTTTATATATATGAATATCACTATTATATGCAATAAATCTACACATGTATTCAGGAAGTTTCTTATTTACTTACTATTTTATAAATTAAAACTAAACTGTTAAGATAAACTCTTTGTCTTATACTAAGCCACTGCAACATATCTAACATAAGTGTAACTCTTGTATATCTACTACCTACATCCTAAAATTATTCTCATTGCCCTATTTTGTAATTTTTGTAATTTATGCATCTCACCTTCACCAATTAGTAGTAAAATTGACGCACATTATTGGAAGTGGGGGGCAATGATTGTCTTATACACTAATATTCTTGTCCATGTACTCAATTTAGTGCTAATCCTACCTAAAAAACTAATTTTCTTAGCTACTTTCTTAACTATGAAATCTACATGACTCTTGAATGATAGACTATTATCTATTACTACCCCTAAATATTTAATCTCTTTCACAAAGTCGATAGGTACGTCATCAATAGAAATACCACAATCTATCACACTAGTCCTATCACTAACCCTAGTCCCAATTACCATAGCTTTAGTCTTTGCAGTATTGAGCTTAAGTTTATTCATTTTCAGCCATTTTGAAATATTTTTTAGTTCATGACTCATTTTCCTGACAGCCCTCTCAAAATCACTATCATACACACTCACGAGTGTATCATCCGCAAAAAGGTTGATATTGCAATCCTGTGAAACCGTACCCAGGTCGTTAATATACAAAATAAACAATAGTGGACCCAAAATCGTACCCTGCGGGACCCCCAGAGAAATTTCTCTGAGTTCTGATGTTCCATCTTCGTATTTAGTTACTTGCGATCTTCCGGTTAATTAGTCCTCTAACCATTTAAGGGCTACCCCTCGTATTCCGTAGTTGTGAAGTTTTCTTATTAATCGATTTCGATCAATAGTTTCATAGGCTCTTTTGAGATCAAGAAAAACTGATACTACTTTATTATTATTTTCTATTTCTTCCTTCCAATTTGCAAGTACTAAATTCAATTATGTTTCACATGAATGGCCTTTCCTAAATCCGGATTGATAGTCTACTAGAATTTTATTTCTTTCGATAAATTCCTCCAGTTGTTTCTTAGCAGCCTGTTCAATGATCTTTTCCATAGGGGGCATCATATTAATAGGTCGCAAAATCATCACACTTCCTAGCATTATTCACCTTCGGTATAGGAATAACCGTAGATGTCTTCCAAATTCTCGGAACGACCCCCGTTGTAAAGGACTCATTAATTATATGCAGCAATGTTTCACCGATAACAGGGAAAGCATCTCCAATCATAGTGGGATCAATACCATCAGTACTGGATTTCTTTTGCATAGAAGTAACTACACGTTTCAATGCAGATAATGTCAGTGGTTCAAATTTGTTAAGTAGGATTTGGTTTCCAGTATCAACCATATTAAAATCCAGATTATCTTGAGCAACGTCAATGCTGTTATGTATTTCAGTGATACTATCAATGAAGTAATTATTAAATTGTTCTGCTATACATACGTTTTGCGACTCTCTTCCAGAAGGAAACTCAACACTTTCAGGCCTTCTACTATTGTTACTATTAATTAATTCTTTAAGGTTTGTCCACATTGCTTTTGAATTACCGCTGGTTGCATTGATTTTATTTTCGAAATACCTATTTTTGTTAAACTTTATTAGTTTATTGTAGTAATTCTTACTGCTTTTATAATTTTCCCAGTCATTGTTATTATTTGTAAGTTTTGCAATTTTATACAAGGAATCTTGTTCTTGTTGGATTATATGTAATTCATTTGTATACTGTTGTGTATGTAACGAATTGGGAGAGAAGTGTTCACGAAATAATGACACGTAATTTGTATGTCAACTAACTACTTATTATTTATTTTATTATAACAAATGATAACTGTAAATATAGTAACGTGTTCATATATAACACTCTTTCCCTTCTCAGAGAAAACAAACAATTTTACAAGTCTAACCTAACAGGAGATCTAATTACACGTGTAGATCTTCGCAACTCAGAAGTGCCACTAGAGCAAGCAGGTTGGACTTGTGCAGAAGGTGCCGACATTTGAATTGGATCAGCTGACTGTTCTGATTTTCTGTCTTTATAAAATGAATTTGGCATTAGAACTTCAGTAGTGGGATGAATGTTAACACTACCTACGGATTTGAATGTAACTTGGTTATCATGCAAGACAGGTATTGATGTATTACTGCTTGTACTTACTGGAGTATCTTCACCAATCGATCTGATTTGATCAATATGTCTTCTCCAGATTCGAGAATCGTCTAATTTAACTAAATAATGTAATTTACCTAGTCTCCTTTCGACACGACCAAATTTCCACTTATCGTAGTTAATGTAATCTCGGACTTGTACTCTTTCACCAACTGTCAATGTCCGAATTTTTGCGGTTGGAAAACGGTTGTCAGTCATCGGGTTACTAACTGGCTTGAATAAATCTAATCGTGATCTAATCTCTCTACCAAACATTAAATACGATGGACTTACACCTGTTACTGAATGAGTTGATTTCCTATATTGTAATAAAAATTTCGAAAGTTGATCTTCTCGCTCACTATCATTTCCTTTTAATGCCCTCAATGACTGTTTAAAAGTTTGCACATACCTTTCGGCTAAACCATTAGTTGCGGGATGGTAAGGTGCACTAAGTTTGTGTGTAATTCCATTTTCGGATAAAAATCGTCTAAAATCATACGAAACAAAAGTTTGCGCGTTATCGGAAACTAATGTGTTAGGAATACCGAAACGTGCAAAAATTTTACGTAATACTGCAATTGTAGATTGTGTAGTCATATTTTTGACGATATGAATTTCAGGCCATCGTGTATAAGCGTCTACAACAATTAGATACAAACTGTTCATAAATGGACCTGCAAAATCTACATGAATCCTTTCGAACGGAGTAGTAGGTGTTTTCCATGGATGTGTTTTCGCTTTTTCGGGATTATTTTTAATTTTATTGCAATCGCTACAATTCTTGCAAATATTTTCTATATCATACGATATACCAGGCCACCAACAATGTCCTCGCGCTAGGCCTTTCATTTTTACAATACCAAAATGTGAAGTATGTAATTCATCCAAAACTCTTTTCTGTAAACTCTTCGGAACTACTACCATTTGTTGCCTAAATATACAATTGCCTTGTAATGTAAATTCGGTTTGTGGTATATTAAATCTATCTTTCGCTTGCAACCTTTTGCTCGTTTTCAAGGCTGTAAGTAATTTTTGTAGACTTTTGTCTTTTATTGTTTCAGATTCTAATTCACGAACTGTAATAGGTAACGTTTCAATTTGGTATATTTGAAATTTATCTGAAACATCGTAATCATAAATATTTGTAGTAGTTACTGGTAATCTTGACAATGCGTCCGCATTAGCATGTAATTTAGTATTTTTATACCTAATCTTGTAATTAATTTGTAAAAATAATGCATAATGTTGCATACGTGTAGTTGTTAAAGTAGGTAAACTTTTTGTAGGTGATAAAATATGTATTAACGGCTGATGGTCTACCAGCAACGTAAAAGGACGACCATATAAATAGTAATAAAACTTTTTAATTCCAAAAATAATAGCATAAGCTTCCTTATCGATTTGCGCGTATCTTTGCTGAACATTTGTCAAAGTTTGTGACGCAAATTGAATCGGACGTTCAGATCCGTCAGGATAAATATGAGACAATACCGCCCCAACCGCGTATGGACTTGCATCCGTTGCCAATATTAACGGAAAAGTTGGATCAAAATGTGCCAAGACGCGTTCCTACATAATTTCACTTTTAACAGCCGCAAATGCCTCGTCACATTTCTTGTCCCACTTAAAAGCAACATTATGCCTTAATAAATTGTAAATAGGATATAATGTACCACTAAGGTTTTTAAGAAAACGTCCGTAATAATTTACTAGCCCCACAAATGCTCTGACTTCTGTTTTGTTACTAGGAACTTTAGCCTTCCGAATAGCTTCCATCTTATCTTTCGTTTTATGAATACCGAATTTATCTATAATGTAACCACAATACTCGATTTGTTCCGCAAAAAAATTACATTTTTCGTAATTTACTCGTATATTATGCTTTGCTAAACGACTTAGTACTTCTTCTAGCCTTTTAAAATGAGTATCATCATCCGGACCAGTAATTTTTACATCGTCGAGAAATACTGAAACACCTGGTATGTCTTTCAAAATATTCTCAAATTCGCGTTGCCAAATTGCAGGTGCGCTTGCTATTCCGAACATTAATCTGGTACTTCTGTATAACCCCTTTGGTGTACTTAAAGTAAGATATTTTCTATCTTCCGGACGAACTTCCATTTGTAAATAAGCCTGCTGTAAATCCAATTTCGAAAATTTTTCCCCACCGGCCATTGAAGAGAATAAAACTTCAATCGACGGTAACGGATATTCATCGATAACTAAATTTGGATTTAACGTACACTTAAAATCACCACAAATTCTAATATTTCCGTTTGCTTTGACAATAGGGACGATCGGTGTCGCATATTCTGAGCTATTTACCTTTTCTAACACACCTTCCTTTTCCAAGTAATCAAGTTCCTTTTCAACCTTAGTAAGTAAAGCATAAGGCACTTTCCTAGCTTTAATGAAAAATGGTTGTGTATCTTTTTTTAATTTCAGACTCGCCTGTAATCCTGTAATTTTGCCCATACTCTTTTCAAAAATTACGGGATACTTATCTAAAATACTCTGAAGACGCGGTTTAGTACCCACATGTGCAACATCTGATAAATTTTTAATATCAATGTATAATTGACGTATCCACTCGCGACCTAACAGTGGTTGTTTATCAGAATTGACCACATATAAATTTAATTGTTTTGTAATACTACCATAGGTAACCTGTACTTGGGCAAACCCTAAAACATCGACTGACTGTTTACTATATGTAACCAAATTTATCTCTGTTTTCTCTAGTTGTAAATTAGAAAAATATTTCTTAAAATCATTTAAACTTAAAAGTGTGACAGAGGCGCCTGAATCCAATTCAAATGTAAGTTTTACCTCATTCACTTGCACTTCTACCATGAATTTCTCTCGATACCGATGATGTTCAGCTTGTAGATTAAAAACTTCATCTATCTGATCCACTCGGCCAGTATCTATGGACTTCATGCACACCTTGCTCAAATGACCTTTCCGTTTGCATTTAAAACAAGATAAATTTTGCATATTACATTTTGTTGCTAAGTGCTTCTCAGAACCACACCTAAAACATTTACGGGAATTATTAGTATTTTTGACATTTTGAAAAGTCACTGGATTTGACACTATATTCACTTTCTTCTTTCGACCTGTAGAATTTCCAACACTGTATACGTTAGTTATGTTTGACCTATGTAGTTGTGCTGCATCTCTGGCCGACGTCTCCATACTCATGGCTATCTCAATTGCTCGGTCAATATCTAAATTCTTCTGTTCAAGTAACCTGCTTTGAATATTTTGAGTTCGCAAACCAAAAACGAATTGATTACGCAGAGCTTTTTTTAGATAATCTCCAAACTTGCACGTTGTTGCCATTCTCTGTAACGCCGTTAAGTACTCTTGAACACTTTCCCCTTCCTGCTGTTTTCTTTGTAAAAATCTAAAATTTTCAGCAATTTCCAAAGGTTCCGGGTTATAATGTAACTTCATTGTATCAACTAACTGTTGATATGTTTTCAACCCTGGTGTATCAGGTGATATCTTATCGCATAAAACATCATACGCATCTGGACCCATGTAATGTAGTAAATAAGCTGCTTTTTTTTCTCGAGGCACTGCAAAAACATCAAATGCACTTTCCAGCCTCATCAACCATCTATTAAAATTCTTTGAAGTATCAAAAGTTTCGATTGAGAAAACCGTATGTACTGCGTGTACCGCATTCGATCCAGAATCCGTCTTAGGCATAATATCTTTTTCTTACACTTCTTGTAAGCAACTAGCTCTACTAGTTCGTAGGTTCAATGATTCTCGTCGCCAAACTGTTGTGTATGTAACGAATTGGGAGAGAAGTGTTCACGAAATAATGACACGTAATTTGTATGTCAACTAACTACTTATTATTTATTTTATTATAACAAATGATAACTGTAAATATAGTAACGTGTTCATATATAACATATACCACGGATTATTATGACCTACATTAATTATTTTCCTATTAATAGCTTCATTGTAATGACATTGCATTTTCATCATTAATAGTTCAGTTCGCGCTTGCAAATCAAGTTCACTAAACTCTTTCCAATTGTATTGCATAAGTCTATTTCTGTAATCGAAGCTATTATAACCTCTCCTATCTATTACAATTTTTTGTTTACGTTCTACGCGTAAATTATTCGTAAAATTTATTTTCAATGTTTCATGATCGCTAACTACGTAATCACAAATATCAACATTAGCATTCGTTGTATTTGTTAAAACTAGATCAATCATTGTTTTAGAATGTTTCGTTATTCTAGTGTAACTATCAACAATTTGTTTCATTCCATTACCAACAATGATGTTCTTTAATCTTTTACTATATAATGTACCTTTGGACATGTCAATATTGAGGTCCCCCACAATAGTAAAGACACCTCTACTATCTAAGTTTACATTACAGCAGGTTTCAAAGAATGTTAAAAATTCAGCATCGCTTGCATTCGGACTATGATACAATACCCCATAAAAATCTTTTGTAAAACCAGAAGATACATTAATACCTAATAGCCATGCATTATTTCTAAACGCTACATTAGTAATTTCAGTATATCGTACTCCTAACTTAACATACATTATAACACCCCCCGTATACCTGCTGCAAGAGTTACATCCAATAATATTTTTTTTATCGAAATTTCAGATTCAAGAATTTCCTCTGTGACATGAGTTTCGGATAACATAACTATTGCGGGACTATAGTTTTCAATAGCCATTTGTACAAGTTCAAAATTGGCAATTAAACTCTGAGCATTAACATACAAAAATTTATTGCACGCTACATTATTTATTCTAAAAACTGTACCTTACTTTTTTCTATCTCTAATTTTCGCTTAAAAACAGAACATTCAGGGTCCCAGGCTGCATGGTTTATCTTAATTCTCAAATTCAATTTACGTACCGCTTCCTCACAGTTTATACATTTTAAGTTACTTTCGGTAGCTTTACATTCCCTGATAGAGTGTGATCCTGCACATCTTGGACACCTCGTCTCCTTTTTGCAAGCACTAGCCTTGTGGTTGTAACCGCAGCATTTAAAACATCTTGTTACGGTAATTCCATCAAATACTTTACAGACATCCCATCCAATTCTTACTTCCCTCTCCTCCATTAATTTGCTATACGATTTTGCATCAACTTCGACATATGCAAAATATCTAACGGGTCGATTTTGGATTGCTTTCATCTCTGCTAAATGTAAAACTTTTATATACGAATCTTTAGTATTCAGTAACTTGTTTTGTGCCTTTAACTTCTCCTCTATTTCCACGATATTTCGCTTTTCTCTCATTCCTATTATCTTAATACACGGTCTCCGTTTTCGTGGTTCATTAATGTTGTAACTTTCACCTAACTTTGATTGCGCCTCTTCTTTTAGTTTGGATATTGCCTGTGTATTTTTACATTCAATTACAATTCCTCCATTGCTAACACTTTTTAATCCTGATATTTCTATCTCAGTTGGGTCAACTAACCTTCTCAGTTCATTTTTTGTTGTAGTACTTGACTGACCTTCCACTTTCGGCTTAATCACTAGTACGGGTTCCGATTTTTTTTAGTTTCTCCGCATACGTTATTTTCACATCAGTCTCTGATATACTATTTTGATTTTTTATTTCCAAGGATAATTGATTGAATGCATTTTCAAAATGTGTGAGTACTTTTCTAAGAGAACATCCTTTCCCAATACCGCACGTATCACAAGACCAAAAAACGTTATTCTTCTCAGTAATTACTTTAAATACTATATCCGACAAACCAGCGCAGCCTTACATGCTGCAATTATTCGTTTGTGATTATTGTTAAAGGAATCCTATTGCTTTATCAATTCTTGGTGTTGCAATTTTGCAAACATCAGTTTTATACAAAGCACCGGATAGCACAATTGCCGCAATTCAAGGTTAATTCCTTGTTTCTAATATAACGGCGGAAAATATTTTTTGCAGTTCCATTCGAACATATTAGACTTTTTGTTAAGACCTTTGTACACACATGTTTGTACGTGACGCAATGTGCCTTTTAGTAAATTAAACGTTCTAGAATTTGAGACACGTCTAAAATCACTAAATTTGACAGAAATTATTCATTGGCGCCACTGTCAACATATCACAACCATGTATTTGTAATTTTTGGCATAAATTATTTCCTTACATACTTTTATACAATTCCTTTTGAATCAACTGCTGAACTGTATTAATACTCTCTGTAAGTAACCTGTTTGATATAGGTATCTATCTGTAATACACCATTAAGGTGACGTTACACAGTTGTGCGGGAAGTTTAAATTTTCCTCATTCTTAGAGTACCGTAGATTTCTAAACGTGCAAGAATATCGAAATTATTGTAATTTCTATAAAACTATAACTGCATTAGGCAGTTGCTGATTAACAAAAGAAAATTGGAAGACCTGTAATAAAAAAATTAGTAAAAATTACTTGACGAAGTAAGGCTTTTTTAACAATATCTCTTAATCATAACCTAGATATATACATGTAGTTCCATAAAAAAGACACAGTAGCTGGAAATATAGTGTAATTAAAAAATGTATGGTATTTTTTAAGTAAAAGCTCAATAATTTGATGCCGAAGGCAAATGTACATGCATGAAGTTCAGCGATTGTGCAACAGATGATGCTCATTAAATGTCAATAGGTTTGTTCCTTTTAGACGTTTACAACACGACGCATGCAGTGATATTCGAAACTCGCTCTTACGACAATGCAAATGGAATAGGGTATTTTTATGGCGCATGATAGTGCCTTTTACTATATAAAGCAAGAGACCAAATCGAACAAAGCTAATAAAATTTTCAATTGCTATAACAAAATTTAAAACCTTATGAGAAATTATTAATTATTTTCTAAATATTTTAAATTTCTAAATATTGAGGTTTACTATTAATCTAAGGCCTATTTACGTATTTTTTTTGAAAAAAATTTTGTTTTAAGTATGTTAAATTGAAATTATTTTTACCAAATTATCGTTTTATACTATACTTGCAATTTAAACAGTTTAACAAATTAGAGGAAACAAAAAAGTATTTTTGTTATTAAATTATATTTTTAATATGTTTCACCAGTATGCAACAGATTACTACAGAAAGTAATAAGTTAATAAGGATACTTAAAAACCTAAGAAGTTAAATAAAAATACCTTAATTTTTACATAAAAGGCTAGCTATGGGTAAGAAATAACACAACTTGCTTTTTTATTAATTATTTCTGGAAATATAAAAGTGTGATAAAATGTTTCTAATTTAGGAACTATTTCATTATTGATATAATAATAAATTGAATTGTTTGTTCTACAAACGTTTTATTGATATGTAAACTGGTACAGGTAGGTACTTTTTTAATTTGAATTAATCCATTATTAGCTATAAGATCTAGAAAAAGTTAAATATATTAGACCGAAATTTTAAAAAATTTATATATAAGTAGGACTGAATATCATATTTTCCTTTTTGCCCGTCGTTCCTGCATTTTCAAAAGTCTAGGGTTTTTATAAAGAATACATTGGCGAAATGATGTATTTCTTGCTCTTCTATCCATTCTGCAAATCCTGAAAAAATTACTACACTACTCTATGCATGTACCTAATTCTTATGCTAGCAAAACCTTTAGTAAATTGATAAGCTATCGCAGCATAAAATATTTATATAAGTATATAACACCGCTATATACACAAACCTGGAATTACTACTGTATATACGGTATTTTTATTTACACTAATAACAATAATAGTAAAAAATGATAAAAATGCTAACAAATAAATCTCTTGCGAATTCTTGCAGGACTAGAAAAACCAACTAGCGAAAAGTAGAAACACAATTAGGTACAATACTGATTGATACCACATTGATACTGATCTCCTTGATACTGATGCACAACTACTCAACTACATCCAGATGTAGTTGTGGAGTAAGGAAACTTTCGAGAAAACGAATATGTAATTTTTACCCCAATGTATTCATTGCTCGCTCTACCCTTTCCTAATCCAATACAACTGACAAAGATAAACCGAGAGTCTGATTATTCAGGTAAATCCAAATACAAAGCAAATAAACTTATAGTACGGAATTAAATCAAGGTCATTAAATTGAAACGGAAATTTGTGATGTGTATAGAAATATAGTACTCTCCGAGCCATCTATGTTTCAGTTGCGACATAAAATACAGTTTGAACGATATGATGAAAATTTAGGCGCGGAAACGTCCCCTTAAGAGGATCGTCTACCAGCTGATTATTTTACAGCGGTGCCATATCTACATAATTCTGTAAATCGTTTGCTTGAGTTTATATCAATATAATTTGAAAATTGGGCTTCATACACATATTTCTACAAATGTTTTACATCTACATATATAGACACATAAAAAAAAATCATAATTAGAGTAGGCTACGTGAATGGATTGTTACTTTAGCCACTTTCACATAATGACATTTATTCCTTGACATTTAATTTGAGGTTATAAACTTTGGTCATTGGTTATAATAAAATGTCAAATAATAAATGTCATTATGTGGTAGTGGCTAAAGCAACGATCAAAAACATTTACATAGCCTACACTAATTATGTTTTTTTTCGATGGCACGTTACAATTTTGTCTATTAATATTCGGTATTTACTTCACAATCTCATTTCCCGTTACAAGCCGTTACCTTGATACGGGAATCGAAATTACACTATTAATTTTTAGATTTAATTACTGACATTTGCTATGAGCATTCAAAATACGTCTACACAACATGTGTGTATGAAGCCCGATTTTAAAATACGTTTTAAATAAATTATAAAAACATTATATTATGAAAAAAATTAACTGTGGCAACATCGCCAACTGTCAAACGGTAATCGGGCTTCTCAAAGGTAAAATTGATTGTAAGCTTCAAAGTTACAATACAGCATGAAATACATTTATACTATGGACGCACTATCATAGAAGTAGCTAAAATACGGGAAGTACATGTTTCTATATTCGGCGAACTTGTTTTGATCAATGTAATAAAGATTTTCTTGTTACAAATATTGACTATGAAGCGTTTGACAGACACCATGTTTATATTTTCGAAAGACTGTTAATTGACAAAGTGTACGATGATGAACTAGCTCAGTATTATCTTCAACAGGATCGCAACTAAGCATTTGAAATTTCAAAGCAAGTTTATGGTAATCACCTAATATGTTCTAATAAATATAATACTAGTATTAATATGGTCCATATGGTCAAAGATGTGTTAGTTCCATTACTGAAACAGAGAACGCGCCACAGTATATTCAGAACCGTGAGAATTTTAAAGTAGACGGGCAAGGGACGTTCGTAAACAAGCAGCGGACCAGACAAATTATTGCTTCTATGACACCTGTCAGATGTCTCGTCAATTTAAAATTAATTGACAGCCATAATCGACAGCCAATATTTGTCTGGTCATATGCATCCTTAACGTTCTACTATCGGCGACATCTATACTTCACTTAAAAAAGTATTCTTTGAACGTATATATATTTACATAGTATTTGGTTATTATTTATATTAATAATATTTTATTTACCTTCCAAAACAGTAAACTTTGGCGCAAACGTTTATTGCTCAATGAATATTTACATTTTAAATCAAATGTCAATCAATTTTCTGATCATATTGACATTAATCAAAAGTTTAGTAGTACGCCTATGAAATTTTCAAGGTGCCAATATTCCAAACTGAAAATGTTGCATGACGTCACGTATAATCATTTACGTACACACTCTAGTTACGTATTATGAATTTTGCATTTTTATTATTATTAACAAAAATTGTTCATAATTAGGCTCTTCGTCCATTTGTGTAAAAATATACATGGTGTTCTATTTTAAAAACTCTAAAAGAGTTGGTCAAAGTTTCCAAAATTGGACAGTAAATTTCGAACGCCCTGTAGGTATACCGCTAAAGTTCCAAATTTTGCCTAAAGCATCTACTATTTTTTGATCAAAGAATCCGCAATTATTTCATTTTAAATTTCACCTTTGTGGCAGTACTGTTATTTTTAATGATACTGTGTAAATATTACTCCTAATTTTTTAAGAAAAATATTCATTGCAGTGAGCATACGCATCAAAGAAAAAAAAAACAAAATAGTCACGTATAGTGATAATGGTCAGTCACTGCTAAAAACGCAAAAACATGCAGAGTGTTCCATTTAAATAAACGCCGTCGCATTGTCCCCGCATGATTTTTTAAACATCCTGTATAGTCAAAAATAATTTTCAGATATACTTCTTAATGTCTAGTTTCAGCAGGTGTAAAGTGAAACGTTTCACTTCAATAGCCAATGAGCAATCAAAAACCGGAGTTCAGCTGCAGGATCCTGTATAGCAAATATATTCTCTAAAATATAGCAGAAAAATATCTATACACATTTTTTCAATTTATTTTCAATGTTTGGTCCCTTCTAGAAATACATACAGTGCTCCTCAAACACACAGTAACAATCATCCTCGAATAGTGAAATAAAGTATTAAAGTCACAACTGTAATCAGATTGTTATTAGAGATACATACATATGTGCGTATTTGTTTTCCCTAAAAATATGAAAGTATTTTTAAAGTTTCTAACGCAAGATGTCGTTCAACCTGGCACAAATTGGTAAAGAACCTGATGAATATCAGGTAAACCATAACCCTACTTCTCTCCGTTCTTAAACTTCTACTTTCAGCGTAGTTACAGCAACTGTTCATCGAAGCGCTGTTGTTACAGCCGCTTGAAGAGATCTTGAAGCGTCTGTGTCATTAAACTTGATTGACAAAATTAATTATCGAAGTATTCCAGACATTCGTAACGTCATGGTTTTCATTTTCTTTCTCTCTCTCGTACACACACTCTTTCTCTGTCACTTTCAAGCCTGCTAAACCATTTTCGACATCCACTTTCTACATTACTTCTTGAGCGGAAACGCGACTGCTCGGAGAGTTAATTGTAGTTGAATAAGTGAAATACGGAGAGGAAATCATAAAATAGGTAACAATCTAGAAATTAAATGTTTATTAGAGTAACTCAATCTTGTTTAATATGATAATAATGGTGTATTATAAAGAACTGAGATATAGAGCTTTCGTCGTGATTTAATTCGTATAGTAACAGCATTAAAGCAAGTACGTTCGTTCGTATATTCAATACATAAAAAACTTTTATCAGATAATTGGTTGAAAATCTGCATAAAATATCGAAGTTATAATTTAAAAATAAGTACTCCAGCTCTTCTTCCAATGAAATACCCAACTAATAAAATTGTACCACAAGGTATATAGAATTATTATAACCAAGGATCATTTGTCAAATAGAATTATATTTTTTTAATTATGTATCTGCTAACACGTTGAATCCTACTTCAGTACTACCTCTTTCAAATCACTATGGAGTTGCAGTTAGCGTCAAGTAACGCAATGTTCAAAAACAACACTTGACTTATTGGTCCTCAATATTTGGAGGTTGAACATTATGTCATAGGCTAAATTAGAAGTACAATGAAGTTGCTACATAGAAACCGTTTTTAAGCAGAAGTAAAAGAGAAGTGCGGACGACATTCATATCGCTCCGGATTTGTAAGCCCCTACTGTTTGTAATAACCTCTTTGAATGACCTGACAGTAGAGGCTGTAGAAACTATTGTAACGTTTACGGGGTTTAAATAAATATTCAGGCGATATTTCGTAAAAACAACGATTTATTTCTGATAATAATAATAACGTAGTAACAAATAAAACAATAACGATTGACTAACACTAAAAGATTATTTATGTCGGCGCACTATTTACTTTTACAATATTTATTTACACTTGTCGATGTTCGGTAATAGACTGTTCCCTCGGTCCAGCCTCGACCCCCTTTTATATGTCTTGGGGTACCCGAACATTCTATACTCGAATAATCTAGAACTTTTCTAGAGGTTTTCTAAAATTCGAAGTTCTCCCGAATAATCATAGGCGTACGGCCGTAACACTGCCCCCTCCTTAGAACTGTTCCGTCCCGGAGCAGTATCTCTCGCAAGCTCGTGGTGGTAACGACACTCCGTTCCTCTTCTACACCGCGATGTTTCGAAGAAATAGCAGGGCACGGATTTTCTTGTCATTTCAGTTGCGCGTGGATTGTAACAGCATACCAAAACGTCGATACCAGTATATCGGAATAGTTCCTCAATCATGCTTCTTATAATTCGCCAATCCAATCCATCCAAACCGCATCCTAGCTTCGGTATGCTCCGCTTCCTGATGCCCTCTTGTAACAGACGTTCACGCAGGCTCTTCAACGCGTCCCACATCGTTTGGTAAGACGGCTTCCCATAACTGGCCTCCTTGGTCACCAGGTAAAATAAGGGACGGCCGTTGCCAGTGTGGTATAGTGCTTTGCCAACTTGTGGCCGTTGTTTCCGAAGATCCTCGATTCCTCCAAACTTCTGCCTAAACAGTCTAGCTATCCCTTTTCCCATCTTCAGGTCTTCAGCCACGCAGTGAGCTAATGGGGGAGCCGCAAACAAGTCTCGTTGGATTTCTGTTGTGACCGCATGACAAATCTTACGTCCATGTCCATGGTTGGCCATAAATTCCTCGTATGTCATTTCCTCTTTGGGGACGTTACAAATGCGGACACTTTGTTCATTTCGGTCTTGACGATTGTCTCCAAGGAATGGCGCCAGTCGGTTAAAGTGGATCACTCTCGGTTTACCGCTTGGTTTCTTTCTAATGCGATAGATTACATCGTTGATTCTTTTGATCACTTCGTAAGGTCCTTCCCATGATCGCTGGAGCTTTGGGGAATAGCCACGTCGTCGCTGGGGGTTAAATAACCATACCAGGTCCCCTGGTTGGTATCCGTTTTCGTCCGCTTTGATGTCATAGCGCTCCTTCATTCGATCACTAGCTTCGTGGATACTGCATCTTACCGCACTATGGATTTCATTCATTCGCTTCCGAAGGTTGGATACATAGTCTTCCCCGACTAATTCTTCATTGGGCTTGAAACCAAATTTCAGGTCACATAGTAGTCGCAGCTCTCGACCAAAAATTACGTTGGCTGGGCTTTGACCAGTGGTTTCGTGGACTGATGCTCTGTACGCCAAGAGGAACAGATGGAGTTGTTGACCCCAGTCACGTTGGTGGTCGGCCACAGACTTCGACAGATACTTTATAACCGTTCTATTCATGCGTTCTGCCATTCCATCATCCATCATCGGGTCGGCGTTCACTCTATAGCGTCGACCCTTAAAACTCTGCGGCTGCACTACCCCATCCCTGGTTTCATAGTTCCAGGGTAACGGGCGTGGCGGGAGTAGACTTCGTATATAGGGGAGGATGCTTGGGCGTAGGCATGAGCATACGCTCCGGTGTCCGGCCGCTAACCGTCGGAATATACGGTGGGTAAGTGAGGCACCCTACGGCGCTTACCTAGAGAACTCTGCAGCTGCACTACCCCATCCTTGGTGGCCACACTCAGGGAAACGGGCGTGGCGAGAGAATTTGGCGAAGATAGTAGGGGAGGATAAAAGTCGGTTCGCCGAGGAGTAGTCCGCCCGCTGGTTGGGGAAACCTTTGGTTTCATTCTAAGACAACTCGGTGATTCTGGGACCCTACGGTTTCACTGTAGCTGCCGCGTATACTTGATCGCCGGAGGGGCGAAAGGGTTGGCGCGGTTGGCATTTTGGGATAGGGCTTTTGCCCGGCCGTCCCCGTAGTTCAGGCTTAATTCACGGGCGGGCTGGTTGTACCTCACGGCCAGATTCCGTTTCCCACGCTTGGCCGATAGTAGCCATCAGCAAGGAGGCTTAGGCCCCGTGGGGTTAGATGTGAGGTAGGAGTTCGCTAAAGCGTCTCCAACGGTGACCCGTCCAACGTTGACAAGAAAACTTGTCTAACATGGGTAGCACGGGGGAGAGGAGCCCACCGGTTCGCCGGGCCTCTCCGCGAGGTGTCGGTCTCGTGCGGGCAACTGGTTTCGTGCCTCTTTGTCCTGAGGAGTGTGTGCACCTTCCCTGATTGCCGTATACCTAACGGTCGGTCGGCAGCTGGTGCCCCTTTGGGGTCCAGCAACCACTTTACGTGCCATTCCATCAGATTGTGGGTGCAAAGCTGTAGTTCTGGTTTTGTGGACTCCCAGTATTTTGCAAACCTTTTGGAACACAGCCGATTCAAAATTGCGTCCCTGGTCAGAATGTAATTCGAGTGGTACAACAAATCGGCAGATGAGTTCTTTAACCAGGGTTTCAGCAACCGTGATAGCTTCCTGATTGGGCAGTGCGTAAGCTTCAACCCACTTGCTAAAGTAGTCCATTGCCACTAGAATAAATTTATTTCCACTTTCCGTATCAGGGAATGGGCCGGCGATGTCTATTGCAATCCTTTCGAATGGACTACCCACATTGTACTGCCTCATTGGTGCCGTTCTTTTACGATGCGGACCATTAGCAGTAGCACAACACACATTTTCTGCACCAATCCTTAACGTCTTTCTTACAATTCATCCAATAGAAACGGTTTCGGATCTTCCCACAGTACCTTGCTGAAGTAGGCAATAACTTTTTCATCCCCGTCCTGTATTTGAGATAGGACTCCTCCGATACCCACATTGCTTGCATCAGTGTCGAGAATAAAGTTTCCGTCAGGACGTGGGTAGCTCAAAATCGGAGCACAAATCAACGTTTGCTTGAGTTGCTCAAACGCATGCTGACAGTCCTCGTCCCATACAAAATCTCTGCCTTCTTCAGTAAGTCTTGTTAGTGCTTTAGCGATCTTGGCAAATCCTGAGACGAACCGACGGTAATAAGTGCAAAGGCCGAGGAAGCTTCGAACTTCGTGCTTATCCTTTGGTACTGGCCAGTTCCTAATGGCTTCTATCTTTTCTGGATCGGCCGATACTCCTTTTTTCCGAAACAACATGGCCAAGATAGTTGACTTGCTTCTGGAATAGATTGCATTTCTTCGGGTTCAGCTTTAACTTGGCTTCACGGAGACGTTGGAATACAGCTTCTAAGTTTTTCAGATGAGCATCAAATGATTTCCCAAGCACAATTATGTCATCAAGGTATACGAGGCATATTTCCCACGATAGCCCTCTTAACACATTCTCCATAAGCCTCTCAAATGTTGCTGGAGCATTGCATAACCCGAATAGCATAACGTTGAACTGCCAAAGCCCGGTTCCAATTGTAAGTGCAGTCTTTTCTTTGTCTTTGGGCTCTAAGTCTACTTGCCAGTAACCACTTTTGAGATCCAGCGTTGAAAACATTTTGCAACCAACCAAAGTGTCCAAAGTATCGTCGATCCGGGGTAAAGGATAACTGTCTTTCTTCGTTACGTTATTGAGGAGTCGATAGTCTACGCAGAATCGGGTACTACCATCCTTCTTCTTTACCAGCACCACTGGAGAAGCCCATGGACTCTTCGATGGTTCGATAACGCCATCCCTTTCCATATCTCGGATAATTTGGGCCGCTTCTTCTCTTTTTGCTAACGGTAAGCGTCTGGGTGCTTGACGAATTGGCTTCGCATCTCCTGTGTCTATTCGGTGTCGTACCACATTGGTTCTTCCTTTGGCACCATCTTCGATTTGGAAGATATCTCGATAATTTCCAATTAACGTTCTCATTGCTCGACGTTGTTCGGTTGTCAAACCCTCACAGGCTGTGTCAACAAGTTTGTCCAATAGTTTTGACGGTTGCCCAGATATGCTAGCCATACTACAGCTCGGTGGGCAATCGAAGAGCGTCCCAATGTGGTTCCTCTTTTTATTTTTACTGGATAATCATTAAGATTCATCAGTCGGACTGGAAAATTTGGCATGGCTTGGATGATCGTCTTTGCAAAGAGTACTCCTTGATGCAAACCATTATTTACTTCCGGTTCTAACAGCACAATTTGGCCTTCAGGAATATTGTCCTCGAGTGTCGCTGATGCAATGATTTCACTCCTCCCGTCGAGAACTATGTCTTTGACCAAAAACGCACGTGTGGCAATATCTTTACAACGGTTCAGGACAATGTATTCGCCATTTACAACCAGTATACCTCCTTGGAGGTCCAGTTTGAAGCCAAATTCTGCCATTATATCCATGCCAAGAATTATGTCCTGTTCTATGTTGGCCACCAGTATGCGATACCTGAATTTCGTATCGCCAATTTGGAAGTTGGCAATCGTTTCACCGTACGTAATGCCATTCTTGTTGGCAGCGTTTCCATTTTCTCTTTAAGAATCCCTGGACGAATGATGGTCATTGTTGTACCAGTGTCCAGTAACATATCTCGTGTTTGACCATTGACTAATCCGTTTACAAAAAGACTATTGGTTTGACACTTCATGGATGCGACAGTTACAGATGTTTGGAGGGCGCCGGCAACATGGGTCAACGATTGCCCCTTCACGTTAACCCGTTTTAGTTTTCCGCTTGCTTGGGTGCCCTTCGTGGCTGAGGACAGTGGTTCCTCAAATGTCCAACCTTGCCACAATTCCAGCAACGTCCTGCCTTCCTGGATTTCAGCGCTTCCAGTACTTGTGCCACAATTTCCTCTACAGAGTATGCCTGCTTCTCGTCCATATGATTCTCCACTGTTCGCACTCGGGCATGGCTTTGAACAGATTGCTTGACAGCTTCAAATTCAAGTGCTTGAGATAAGGCTTCCGTTAACGTTTTTGGACTTGCCAGTTTCACTGCTTGGTGGGTTTCCATATCCCGAAGCCCGTCTAGAAATTTATCCACAGCTAAGCTCTCACTGACTTCGTCAGGAACTGTCGGATATGCGCTCCTGATTAAACGAAATACATCGGCTTCATATTCTTGTAGACTTTCCGTGGGCTTCTGGTAGCGGTTTTTCAATTGGGAGCGGTAAACTTGTTCCATGTGATTGTGCCCGAAACGTATCCCCAACTGCTTCACAAGCTCTGTATAGTTCTGTCGCTCCGTCAAGGGTATGGCTTGCAGCACACGCAAGGCGTCGCCACGTAGTGTAACTGATAGAGTGGATGCTTTGGCAGCCTCGCTCCAACCATTAACCAGGGCAGCTGTTTCGACCAGTGTCAAGAATTCCTCCAAAAGTGTTTTGCCACCTTGGTTTGACCATGGGGTATGGGCGCTATTCTATCTTCCTCCCTTCGTATGACAGCTGCTTCCGGCTGGATAAAACTATCGCCGCCTGTTACATGTGCTTGACCCACCTTATTTCAATTCCCTTTATACGCTCCTCCAGTTCTTTTGAACGTTGTTCTATGTTACTTGAATTTTCTAGTAACTTTTGGTGTATTTCTTCTTTTAGGACTCTGGCATTTTCTAGCATTTCTTGTTTCAGTCTTCTAGAATTGTCTGCTATCTCTTCCTTCAGGCTTTCCACATCTTCTTTCAAGCTTCTAGAATTTGCCGCCATTTCCTCTTTCAATACTTTCTTTAAATCATTCATGCTACCATCCACCTCGAATTCATAAGTGTCTGGATCCTCACCATTTTCTCTCATGACTTTCGACAGCCGCTCTTGAATTTCATTCTTCTTTCCGCTGGTATCTTGGTCTCTCTCTTCAAGTTCCCGTTTGAGATCCACCACTTTTAGGTCCTTTAATCTGTTCCCTTTCGTAGCCATTTTTACAATTGTAACGTCCACAAATATCGCCAAACCCCGCATCTGACACCAATTGTAACGTTTACGGGGTTTAAATAAATATTCAGGCGATATTTCGTAAAAACAACGATTTATTTCTGATAATAATAATAACGTAGTAACAAAAAAAACAATAACGATTGACTAACACTAAAAGATTATATATGTCCGCGCACTATTTACTTTTACAATATTTATTTACACTTGTCGATGTTCGGTAATAGACTGTTCCCTCGGTGCAGCCTCGACCCCCTTTTATATGTCTTGGGGTACCCGAACATTCTATACTCGAATAATCTAGAACTTTTCTAGAGGTTTTCTAGAATTCGAAGTTCTCCCGAATAATCATAGGCGTACGGCCGTAACACTATGTTAGCTACGACCGAGGTGCACAGTAAAGCTGCGTGAGTCTTATTGTCATAAACAGAAAGAAGGCGTTCTGACCTGATGCATATCAATATGAGTTGTCTCCAAAACAGCAAAATTCTCAGATAAAATCACATCGACGCCAGAAAAGCCTCGCTAACGTGTTAGCAGACCAGATAGAATACCAATAAAGAAAAAGCACACTGGACCAGGACGTTAATATTAAATATTGATCAATGGATGAATTACATCGTTACACTACCATCTGACGTAGGCATTGAATACGCACAGAGTCTTTAGAACTTACTGAAGCCGCTTTCGTAAGGATACCACAGATAAACAACACAAATGTTTCGGAGTAAATTAATTTTTACATGATTGTTATCTTATAAACCTGTTGGTCGGCAGAGACCTTATTATAAGTCCAGCCAACGACAGGGACAGAAAGATGTTAAAGTTACCACAATAGTTTAAAGAAGAAAAAGTAGGTGGAAATGAAATCAACAACTTTACGGTAACTCTGTATACCACGATTTTTGACCGGACCTGTAGGAAATTAATCCAGTAACGACCGTTTATAGCGGTTATTAACAACTGCATATCGATGCGTGTTTCTAAAACATTGGAAGACAATTGCAAATCAACGGCTACAAATACTCGTGAGCTAGCAGCAAACGGTCTCTTTTTCCGAATAGAACGTCGTCCAGAGCATTTATTTCTTCGTATATTTTATTGAACAACGATATCACTTAAGGGGCACCGTTGAGCAAAAATAACCGGTCAACGTCGAATAAAACAAAAAAGGACATCCACAGCCACCGGCCATCAGGTCCGAGCGCGCGAAAACCTTGAAAGCTTTCAAAAAATCACATACACACACTCACACACAATAAGTTAAGGTAACGTATTTTAATTAATTTTACGTTCTAGAATTTAAGATATAGTATATTATTTTATACGGAGGAAAAGTGATACTTTTCCTGGCGCGCTCGTGTCGAGGCTGTTGTGGCTCTAGCAAGCCATGAAAAGTAACTTTTCCTCCACATAAAATATGCTATTTTTTCTTCAAACGTCGGCAAAATTATGCAAAAATATCTGCTTTTATGGAAGATAAGCGGGTTTGGTAGGATGTTTGGACGTTTAGATCGATGATTAAGCACGAGCTGTTTCTATCGCAACTCATCATAAAACTGTCAAATGGACACTGTCAACATTGAAATTATGTGTTTGTATTGGTTTGTACGTTGCCATAATAACACTTTCCCTTCCGGCGGCGGAAAAGTTAAAAGTAAACCTCCGACGGAGGAAAAGTGACACTTTGCGGCCGACTACTCAGTCGAGAAATGTCAGTTGTATTGACGTTTAAAGAAAAAAAAATTTTTTTGGTTAATAAAAAACAGTACAAAATATTGTTAAAAAAATTTAAAGTTATATATTTTTTAAGTAAATTTTAAAAGTAAATTTTAAAAACACCCATTTAAAAGATCAACAAATTATTTAATTCAATAAAACTTAAAATTTTAAAGTTCAACTCGAAATAGAGAAATTTACTTTGGGGCCACGCCATTCTGAACACTGTAAACTATTTTTTTATAGGTTTGTTGAATTTAATAAAATATTTTTTTATGTAAACATCTTTCTGGCGTAATTTTTTTTGTAACTTAAAATTTTTACTTGGGTATTGTTTCACGTAAGATAAGCTCTCGAATACTGTTCTCAACGCCTCCTGTAGAGTTAAGAATTCGCGAACCCCTGAGATTAATTTTTAGAAAAACCAAAAACAATTTTTATTTAAAGAGTAAAACTTAATGTTCTTAATTTTATTATTCAAAATTTCACATTACAGCATATACAAAATTTATTTACATACAAATAAAATACATTTCTGGTACATAATAAGCTTGAAACAATTTTATATACATAGAATAGTAGCATTCAAGGATCTCTCATTGCAAGCTTTTATGGAGGCTTTTATTGGAGCTTGTATGGACCGGCAACTAAGCTCGTTCGGCATCCGCAGAAGGTGGTAGGAAAGTTGTCAGCATGAATCTACCATCAAAAGGCTTGAATCTTTCGAGCTATCAACCGCAATTCAAAAAGGAAAGCGAGAAGTGGAACATTCGTCACTTACAAGCACGATTTGTATCGCCCACCACAAGGCTAGAAGTTAGAATTTAGTTTGGAAAGGAACTAACCTTATTATGTGAGAAGCATGGTCTTTCATAACTAAAAAGTGCATCCTCTCTCCCTCGCTGGATGTCATTAAAAATAGCTGATTGTACATTCTCGTCCAAAAATCATATAGAAATATGTTCAACATTAAATTGAAAGTCCTACAAATTGAAAATAATAGGAGTAGGTATTAAATTTCGTGAAATTTTCTTAGAAATAAATAAAACAAGAATTTTAGTGTTTGCGATGAAATAGTTACTTCACTTTAGTTTTTTTAATTTAATACTGAAGCTTGATAAGGCAATTAACGTGTTGAGTATGTTAGGCATTATAACATTGCTTTAATAACTTAATTGTTGAACCGAATATGAATACCGCGTAATAAAACAATTTTCTAAAATAAAACCTAACGTACTTCATATGTATATTAACTTAAAAGTAAGATATTTTCACAGATACATACTACAAAATATTCTCAAGAATTCTGTTGGGCAAAATCACCTGCAATTACGTTCGAGAAACTTGCAATAAAAATCAATAAATCAAAATAAAACTAATTTAACACCTCGTTTTCACGTATTTATCAAATTATATGCGCAAAAGCTTCTAAAGCCAGTTCATAAACATTCCAGCTAATTTTCTTGATGTTACTTTGCGCGATAACGGTGTATTTCCGAACTGTGCAATATGAAAAAATGGAACTAAATAACATACAAACGAAGGAAGGAAGTCAACACGACAAGTACACGAACAAAATGAACGAAACGCGTTCCCAAAAAAACAGCGGGACATTTATACACGTGTATTGGGACGGTATAAATCACCGGCTAAGAAAATCCCTCCTCCGTTCCTTTAACCGACCGTTCAGGCGGACAGCAAAGGAAAGGAAGTGTCAACCGTTAGAACGGTAAATTCTTTCTGTCATTGCGTGGAATAGAGGTTTCTGCGATCGCTGAGAAAAAAATAAAGAAGCGGAAGAATGATCCTGGATGGACTAACCTTCTTTATTGAATTTGGGGATTCGTATCTTTGGCGCTGTCATTTCGTTTAAATCGAGACATGAATATACACAGCGTGGGTAGGTATTTTTATTAAAGAGTGGTCATTTTGCTTTCACAGATGCTACTTTGACGTATTTAGGAAATTCCGAAGAAATACCCACCCACTCTCACATACATGAAAAAATGCATTAGTAAACCCGTATACGTATAATAAGGAATAGGAAGAGGTTAAATACTACATTCTTTGCTGAAAAACTTAGAGATTAAGTATTGGTCAGATATAATAAGTATTTTCATAAACAATCCTGTTTAGAGGGGGTCTTCTATCTAATCTACAAAGAAACACTGCCGATCCGCAAAGCGTCAATTTTAGAGAGAGTCGACAAAAATTGAACTCTCGGAAGAAATATGCCATCTCTAATCCCCGTGACTTTCTAACGCCCCTCACCCAAGGCCGGAAGATCAGACAGGACTTATCGACAGACTTTCAACTCATCCAGCTAACGGAGGACATTGGAGGCGCATTGAAGTCACGACATTCCACTGGTGCCGTATTCTTGGACTTCGCACAGGCATTCGATTCGGTGTGGCATGACGGGTTGTTATTTAAAATGGGCGGTCGTGGAATCTCCCCGAATATGATCTCCCTAATCCGATCCGACCTCTCCGGTAGGACGTTCTGTGTCAAGCGGTCGGATGTATATTCCACCAGCAGACCTATTCGAGCCGGTGTTCCTCAGCACTCGCTTCTTGGCCCTGAACTTTTTAGCTTTCTTTTCACCAACGACGACCCCAATCCACCCAGCACGAGGTTGGCAGTTTACGATGATAAAACTGCCGTTTACACAACCTCACAAAATGACATCCTGGTCATAAGAAGATTACAGAGGTCTGTCGGCCAACTGATAAAATGGGCCCGCAAATGACGGCTTGTTATAAACTCCCATAAGTGCGTGGCTGTTCGCTTCTCGAGGAAACGTAATCCACCTCCCTCGCACGTCAACATAAACGAACGGGCGTTGCCATGGAGTTCGAGGGTCCAGTAACTGGACATGGTCGTCGACTCTAAACAGACGTTTCACCGCCACTTCTCGATAACTACCTCCAGATTTTTTAAGGCGCGGTAGGCTCTGGCTCCCCTAATTTGTTCAAAAAGCTTGTCAGTTTTAAAGCTTAAATTGTTAATCTACATGGTGCTCCGATATTGATCTATGACGCCCTTAGCTGGTTCAGCGCCGCAAAATCGCAAGTCAAGAGGCTCAACGTTCTACAAAACAGAGTGCTACGCGTTGTTGGCAATGCACTCTGGTTCATGACTAACGAACAACTTCACAGAGACCTCTAAATTCCGACTCTTAATGATTATGCGATGGCGTTGGCCAGAAACACCTTGCAAAAAGTTGCTTGGTCGGAGAACCCGTTGGTACGACACTAAGGGGAGATGGATCCAGACAGACCTCCGCCCCGCGTCGCCACTAGGAGAATTCTCGACGCCGATGAGTAACACCGCCATGAAAGAGCTCTCAATAATAGGACATAAGATGAATATCAGAAAGTAATCCTTGTATCCAGAACGGAAGCCACATAGCAGAGATTGGAAGGCTTAGGAACTCAGCCAGTCCAGCCCATTGAGCTAGTATACTAAGGAGACGCTATGAACATATTTCCTGTATGTTCAAAACGGCGCACTGGGCGGGGCTTAAGTGGTTTACCAATATGGCTGCCTCACCAGGCCCGCTTACGATCCTCCACACAACCCTGCACATTGCTTTTATGTCAAACACTGACCTATGAAATGTTATTTTCGACGAATTCTTCTTGTTAACGCTGTTTCTACTCTTGAAACTAGGTAGAGCACAAGAAACCATTATGTCTTGTAGTAGTTTACTATATAATATAACTGTAAGAACTGAAATAATCAAATAATACAACCATACATGACATATATATTCACTAGAATCTACGTATTTGACGTAAAATGGTGTACCAATAGGGCCGACCTGCGCCGTTTTAGACACGTGATAGCGTCTCCCTACTTATTCTATCTCAATGGTCCAGCCTTAGTGAAAAGGAAGACCTTTTTTGTTGTTGTCTACTGATGTAAGAACTGCATACTTAAAGTGTTGTTTGAACTGAGCTAATATACGTATGTGAAATAAACTTTCAATTAGTATATTGTATGTATTGTATTGTATGTGTATATGGTATGATAGTAGGATGCACGATGTTCATCGGTGATGGCGTAGTCTTGCTGAGATCTACAAACCAAATTCGCCTAGCGCTCGTGCGTGTTTCCTTAATTTCCCCGCTTTAAATGTAACACATATTATATTTCTTTCTCAGCTTGGTATTACAAAAAATATTGAGAGAAACGTCATCCGTAACTACTTGCCTCGTTTCGAATAGTTAACAACATTCTCGATCACAAAACAACACCCTAATATGTCACTAATTTGTGTAGTACAAAGCTTATTCGACAGGTTGCGTTTACCTTGTTAGAGCAACTAAATAAATATACATATGCAAGTGGTTACGTTTACATTAGTGAAATTGCGCGTATAATGTCTCAGAATACATATAATTTTAATAAACGATCAACGGACAAAAATGACATTTTTTTAAGTAAAAAGGCTCGTACGATCTCGTGCGTATAAAAATAAAAGGGTATAAAAGGTGGCTCAACTTTCCATAACTTTACAAATCTGATTATTACAAAAAAAATACAATTTCTTCAGTAGTACCCGTCAAAGCAGGGTTTGCATCAACTCCTACTTTTTTCATAAAAGAGATTATAGTACCCTTATAATTTAAAACTAAGTCCGCGAAAGCGCATTGATTAAACTAACCCCATTAAAACCCGTAGCTTATAAAAGAGCGGCGCGAGAACTAATAGATATTTCAGGTTTTATAACGAAATCAATAGCTGAAAATTTATGTCAAAACGAAGTGACAAACTTTGTGAATACTATTAGTAGATAAATTATCAGAAAATCAAGTTAAAATAAAAACGTGAGTTCAAACGTGAATAATACTCAGAAACTTTCATTATACTTAATGTACATATGTAGCAAGTGATAAGCATTGTAAAATATGCGCTAAGTAAAAAAATATATAAGGATATCTCAATTACCTCTTTTTATTATAAAACAGTGTACTAAAGATTTCAATAAAGAAGCATTTAAACTCGAATTCAAATTTTACATACAAAACGAACACGCTCCCAGAATGTTTTCTTTCTATTACCGTTGTACCTACAAAAGAAACAATTGTGGCGTTGTCGTTTCACATATAGACGACATCGTGAGGTTCTGCCTGTCTTGTCAATCTATATCTGTTCGTACAAGATTGCTTTCAGCGGATCTTCTAATGTCGTTGTTTTCAATTCGCTCCCAAGTATAAAACAAATTTCGACAGGAATTTATTAAGGGAAGGATGGCATTTTCCTTTTCCTAGCGCTACGTCATTCGGTAGAGAATTTGACAGGAACGCGCAAAATTGCTGCTAATCTATTCTAGCTTGTATGTTATGTATATATGAAGGTAATTCTCTCATACGCGAATAGTTTGTTGTTGTTACTGTTCCGAAAATTATTTTGAGTATGTTCGCTTCCGTAAAAATCGTACTTTATGTACTTCATACGTGCTCCACCACATTCTCTAGAAACACTATATACTGAAACTAGGTATAACTATAACTGAAACTCTACAGCGTTTTCTAGTACAAGTTAATGTCATCCAAACATGACAGTTGAACCCTAAAACTTTTTGAACCCTGAAAATTAAATAAAACAACGGTATGTTCATCCTTGGTAAAACTAAAGCTGTATCAGAATAAAGCTAGTATATTATTATCGATATACCTACAGTAGGATACTATGATACGAACACAGAAAGTAATTGAATTATATCTATTGTACCTACAGAGCGCGTCCTATTTCACTATCTGTGTAAAGTAGATAGAAACTACTAAAGTCAAATGCGAAGAACATTCTTATTGTAAATATTCATTGCTATTTAGATCTTTGAGAAACAAGTATATCAGTCCCGCATTATGTAACAACTCTCTGATAATCTTTATCATTCTTATACATTTTTGACTGCAAACCAAGTCTTTTTCGTTACTTTTATAAGTAGCATTGCATGAAATGAATCACCAAAATCATAAGCTCACAAACCATAACAAACGCTTCAAACTATGTTTTCAGTACAGTAGGGGAAGGCGGGGTTAAGTGGTCCGTCTTTTTTAATTTGCTCGTATTTAGTAAAATGTAGAATATTTTTGAATGCCGTTTAACTTAATCGTATTTCATACCTTTTGATACCCACCCATTACTTTTGCTTGAAAAAAACATAAGTCTAATACATACTATTTTTATTATAAAAAAAAGTTATTGTGGACCATTTAACCCCAAGGTACTGAGTTAAGTGGTCCATAGGACGGGGTAAGGTGGTCCTATCATATAAACATTAACATAAACATAATTTAGTCATTAAATAAATGGGCAAGCTTAAACTAATGGATTCCACACAGTGTTAAGTCAATAGCAAACCATATCATATTCTCGTAACGTGCTCTTGAACCATGTATAGGAGTAGGTAATAAAGAAACTACTTCAGTTTTTTCTACAAATGTTTCGGGCTCATCTGCGACCTTGAATTTAGTTGTAGATACAACCTTTTTGCAGAACTGTACAAGGTAGCCTTTTCCTTGACGGCCACAATTTGGGAAACATAATTTCTACTAGACGTAACAGTTTTGCCAAAAACCTTCACAAGTACAAATTGTTCATCGTTTCAATATTGACCTGCTCCTTTTCATCAAAAGATTCCAGGTCTGTGGAATCATCATATTCGACATTACTTCTTGAAGATTCGTTACCGCTATTTTGCATAATCTTACGTTTTATTTTCTTTTTTGTAGCTTTGGCATCAATTTTACGTTTTATTGCAATGTTTTTTCATTCCTTAATCTATGTGCTTCTTCCAATTCATTCTTAACCGGTGTATCTGTTAATACAAGCGATTTTCCTTTTTTGCGACCTTTAGTAGTTTTCCGGGGTCCCGCTTTGGGAAGCGGCCATATACCTTCACGAGATTTTATTGAAGTGGACCCGCTCTGAGAGACGTTTGATGGTCGTGGTAAATGTGAAAACCTATTTAAAGTAGTTGTAGGGGTATCTGGAGGTGTTCGTGGAGGACTATCAGTTGTATGGTTACCTGGTCTTCGTGGTCGTGCATTCGTTTTTGTAGGAGTATGTTATATATAAATCTTCTCCTAGGTGAAGAATAGGTTGTTTTTCTGAGTGACGGATGCCTCTATCAGTAACAGAGGACGATAAATAATCTTCATCCGTAAATACATCCGGATTGAATGGTTCAATGCCACTAACTTGGAATCCCTTTATGATATTAGAAGATGTCATTGCCAAAGGAAATGATTTTTCCACAATTTCTACGATATCGTATATTGTAATTCTCGGTACGCTGGATTGATTGGAGGAGTTACACATGAAATCAGAACATGCTGTATTGTACAAACATGTTGCAATGAAAAAGGAAAACCTAATTCAAGCACATGAATTTGACGTTAACCACACGGCGTAAAAGGAAACGTTTTGAAAGTTCAATCCTGCCACACAGACACGTGTTTCGAACTTATTAGTTCTCATCAGTGCGTGATACAAGAATATGAACCAACAAACGTATTGCCCGTACCTGTATCCTGAAATTACTCGAAAGAAGATCAGAAGATAAACTCCATGATATCTATGTGTTTTGTTGATGTTGCTTATCGGGCATCCGATAGATGAAACCCCGGTACAATTTCTTTTAAAAGGTTTATACCTCCACGATAGCAGCCAAACATGGCTGATGGTCCATCTGCTACTACTGATATTTATATTCGATAAAGAAACTGCTCACTTTTAATATATGTGACCAATGATCTCACAAAACGCGGTTTTTCATAGATTTCTTGTTCCATAACAAAACGAATATATGCCAATAATAGTATTTCACTAGCAGGTAAAGTTGACTTATCCACTGGTATAGACAAATGGATCCAACATAAAGGGGATACTTAGAAATTAATATAATTTATTTCAAGGAATACATTCTGTAGATATAAAAATTATTATATCAGATAGATTCCCAATGTGGTTTGTTTTGTTTAAACTAACATAGAAGTAACGTATGCTTTTTCAACGTAAATATAGCTACTACGAATCCTTTCCACTTTTAGTTTCGCACGACTCAATACAAGTTATTTTTTGTGCGTCCTTTTCGATTCCGGAATATTACAACACATATGGGATGCTTTCGAATCGTTATCACTGATGACCCAAGTCCCCTTCTTCGAGGGTATCGTAAAAGTTTGTATTCTGAAAAAGGAAAATATTGAAACTTTTCGAATAAAAATAAAACGTTTATTTTTAGATAAAAGAATAAATATACAAAAGAAAAAAAGAACCTTCGTAATCCCTTTGGAAATCGATCTCTATTTTTGTGTTTCTTGTTAGAAAAGTAGATAATTTGTAGTGATTTTAAATACCCGTTCTATAACGCAACCAAATTACTGATACTTAATGTGTCTAATATTGTTATAATACTACCCACTTAATGTGTCTAATATTAATAAAAGCAACCTTAAGAAGGATCATTATCCTCTAACAGATATTACAAATCTTTACTTAGTACTTTGTTTTAATCTATTTATAATGTAGTATTAACCGTAGAGAGAAACGTTCGCAATACGAAATACCACCCATTAGTCACTGGATCGTATAGGTATACATAGCATTCAACTTTAGTTGATGGTCCAGCGGTATATATCCGAATAAATTTGTATTAGGGAATGTTTAATTAAGCTGTTATATTCAATGTAATTGGAATAAAATGAGAACTAAATTCAATTTGGAATGAGCGTTCGTATGGATTTATAAAATTTTAATGGATTCGGTGTAATTAAATATGGTGGTTTTATCATATCTGTGTTAACATTCAAATCAATTCAGCGTAAAAGTTTTAATTCGTGTACATGCAGTCTTTTGCGATTAATTGATTTTACACAAATTTAAATAGAGAAAAACAGGCATGTAAATGTGTGAAAATAAAAAATTACTCAAATTTCAATACTGAAATTAACTAGGCAATACCTCTTATTTCGTAGTATGTACTTGTCTGAATGAAATATTCAGTTTGAAAAGGACATGCAGTTAACAGTAAAAGAAAGAACGGAGAAACGGTTGTCGCAATGGTAGTAATAATCATAATAATTGGGTTAATAATTACGTCTAAAGTCTGCATTTTCATATTTATTTGCTATAAGAGAATGTTCATGGTTACTTGATATTTTATTAAATCTTTACTAATAAAATTTAGAGAAACTATGTTCACATCTCAAAACACTACCATCTTTTGCAATTTTTTTTATCTGTAGTGGATACAGAGGCTTCTTAACATGTATCGATTGTCTAACTATCGCTGCAACTCTTGCTGTGTAGTTTGTGTGTCTGTGTAATTGTGTTAAATGGTTTTGTTACAGTACTATCTTGCCATTTGCAATGCTGCATTGTTAGTCGCTTTGCTCTCAACCGCGAATGGTAGATCAATTGGGATATAATTCTCCGAGAAAAATGCCACCGTCCGCTCAAAAAATTGAACGACAAATGATAAAGAAAATAATTCAGTGCAATAACAATAGATACCGTAAAAAAATACAATAACTTGACCAAACAGAATGTTATTGTATAGATAAGTAGAAAAGAAACAAAACAAACAAAGATCACAAACATTTGAGATAGATGTAATAGGAAGATTAGTTACGATTTTACTAAGAAATATGAAGAATTATACAAGAATCACCAAAGCGTGTCTTGAAGAGATTGAAAAACTATGGCGCATGACATATAACAGCGTCAGAATACTTTGAAGAAGAAAAGAATGTAAAATCTCTGCGAAGCAGTCTGTTAAGAAGTAAATCTTAATCGTTCGTTTGTTTTTATTTCTATAACTCTCTCAGGAGTCATAGAACGGAAAAGAACTGATTGCCATAATTAATTTCTGTTGCATCGCTTTGCTGTACTTTTCTAATAATCCAAAATGATAACTGTATATTTATATAATATACAACATATAATATATAGTGTATACTAGTTTTCGTTTATTGCGCGAATAATTGATATATGTGTGCACGGAGTGTTTTATACTGGCAAAATTGGCACCCAAAGTCGAAATCTAATATTATTAGTGATTATACACATTACGACTGGAACGTCTCCAGAAAGGCTCAGACAAGTGGCGGAATTGAAGTGGAAGAAATCATTCTGAGAATATTAGCATCAAGCTTGTACATAGAATTATGCTCAGAAGAAAGTAATTATCGAAAGAACCAATGCAATTTTCCTTATCATTTGACTAGTGGAAACAAAAATAATACACAAATTCCAAATTGCATGTTTTATATCTATCATTCAACGATATCCTTAGCTAAAACTAATATGCGTTGCTGAATTAAAAAAATTCCAACAGTATAACTTTTCCAGAATATGTATAACTAGACAAGCTGATTGTATGAAATTTGAGGCTACTCGGAGAATGATAAGATCGACTGCTTAGGAAAATTGATATCTCTAGGAAATTAATTATGTCCAATATTCGGTTTTTTTAATTAAATTTTATGCACAAATTCAATAACTCATGTTTATATTAAATATATTAAGGATACGTTAAGAGGTAGGTAGAATACTTTTTTAAATTTGATATGTTTGATAAGCGGCTAGGAGTGGATATTTTGTATTAACTTAGTAATGAATTGTTTCGGATTGAATTAGGAACGCTGAAATGGTTACAAAAATATCAATTTAAAATGTTTTCCGGTGTATTGTATTTACCCTCATATTATTAATCGAGTAGAAGGAAAGGTTTGTTGAATATAGGATCTAGAGATTACATTTCCATCATCACATTATAAATTAAAGATGATGGTTACTTCTCTTAAACCTCTTCAGATACGTTAAAAAATATAAAAATGAACGCGATATACGATACTTAAAGACAGCGTCTATTAAAAATTATTCTCCTCTCTGCGTCATTTTTTCCTTATTACGACCAATTCATGTTTTAATTAACGAGCCTCCTTATAAAAACAGACGCTCGTCTTTTTGCAGACAGATGAAGCCGGTGAATTTCATAATCAACCTTATAAAATTACAATTTTATAAAACACAAAATGAGTTTTCCTCCTTTCATTCTAAACATAGGTTAGCAATATAAAATCTCCATGTGTAAAATCCTTAGGTACGAATTTTTATTCGTATATAATTTACTCGACGAGGAATTATCAAAGTAAGCATCTGACGTGTCAGAAAAGCTGAATTTCGATACAAGATGAAGTCGAGTTGAACTGCATATATTAATAAATTGCTTTTTAAACAATCTAAACGTGTAATGCTATGGAACAAATTATTCTATAAAACATTGAGAAGTTATTTACATAAAAATAAATGCTTATAAAGTTCATATATATATTCGCGCTATATGTATGTACGTAGTTCTCCTGGTGCATTACGTTTGTTTGTGGTAACACTCTATTCTGAGATTTTGAGCCGACGAAATCAGAGTACTGTGAGGAAGCGGTGGTAATAGCGACGGTGGTGCCGAGGGCGATAAATTGGATCTATCTAGAGGGGTGAGAAGAGGATGCCAGTGAGAGGCAACAGTAGACAGTGATAGAGTAAATTTGCCTAAATTCATTTCTAGGCGAACTTGTCTCACTCAGTCATTCTCTCGACAAAGTCTCGACGCAAGTTGTGTATCTAATTGTAATTAAATTACACACCCATTATATAACATGATTTATCGTTTAAGTTTGGGAGCGTACTACTTCCTTGCGCAATACGGACAATTTATTATTGTGTTCGCGATTAAGACAAGTTACGCCGTTTTAAATTTCAACTATTTCAACGGACTGAGTAGCATTATAAACAACGGCTTGTCTTGAATCCTTACGGATACCCTGCATACTATTTGCACAGTTTTATCAAACTAAGCAACCGCTTCCTAGTGATGAATTTATACAGTTAATATTGGATAGAACGTTAGATATAACACGCAAGAACATAATGGACTAAAACGTAGCACAACTGCAATCTATAAGTTTTCCTTTGGGCCTCAAATTGCAAAAAAAATAAAATAAATTTCGCCATCAGCGCCAATGTGTCAATAAGTTAAACATGTTGACATCGTCATAGACGAAGAAACAAGTTTTGTTAATTATTCTGGTTTCGGTACTACTTTCTATTTGTGTTCATATACAGAACTTTTCATTAACACAACAGAGAAGTTTAAGGAAGAACTATAGCTTAAGAAGGGAAACTAGTAGATACAATGTTGAATTATACATGTGTAGTAATATATACCCTTAACGTTTACGAGATAGAGGGTGGAAATGGTAGGAGTATCTTTCGGAACGTAAAGTTTTCTATTCATACGCGTATTTCTATACTTATACAGGGTGAGGCATTAGTGCGTCAAAGCTTAATATATGCATTAATATTAAAGACATCACAAAACGTTATATACAAAAATCATAGACAGTCTGAAGTTACATATTTTAAAATTATTTTCGTATATACAGAGTGTTTCATATTGCCAGAGTGAACAAACAAATTTTCTTAAATGGGAACACATTTATATTATTTCAAATTTAGATTAAGCAAATCTTCCTCATTCCTTCGATATAAGATTTTATTGAATTATACCGAGTATTTCAGAAGTTAGGGTCAATTTTGTCTGAAAATCATTGCGTGTTCAATGTCGTGTGTATTCCACACGAACCTACTTGAAATTCTTTTTGTACTGGAATGACTTTTTTATATTGTTAGAGTTTTATAGTATAATGATATTTTGCCAATATTGCGAAAACTGTGTAAATGGCGATTCAAAACACAGATGCATTATTTTCTCATGTTATTTAAATGGAACGCCCTGTATTGTATATTAAGAAAGAGAAGAATTGGATAAATATATTATTATTATTATTATTTTTATTATTTTTTTTTAGGGCGTAATCGGTCCACAGACCGACAAGTGGCCCCGCTGAACCACCCCGTCGGAAAACATCCCGGAAGCACCATGTATGGCATACGTCAGGATGTTGGGCTGTCTTTTCTTCTTGCTACGCTACCCTACATCTCCCTCCCTAGCATTCCTGCTAGGATTAGGAGTTCGGAGGGTTTGTTCCACCTGCCTGTCGGTTACGTTCATGCTCTTCTTTCTCTTTCATAATTTTCTGGAACATCCTGTGAATGGACCTCCAGCACTGCTCTGAAGATATCATAGTTTCGGCTAGGTTCTCAGGGACCAGTGCCTTGCCGATCTCGCTGAAAGTACTTTGCCGTGTACGATGCCATTTGACACAATGGAAGGCTGTGTGTTCGACCGTGTCTTGTTCTCCGCAGTAGATGCAGCTGCCATCGCTATCTTTCCCGAACCTCAGCGCGTATGCTCTAAATACTCCGTGCCCAGTGAGTATTTGAGATAGATAATAATCTATGGATTTGAACATGCAGTTCAGCCACGGCTTTATGTTAGGGATAATCCTCTTCGTCCACTGCGCCTTATCGGTGTTCTCCTCCCAACGCTTCTGCCACTTATCAATGGTTATGGCCCGCGCCATAGCTCGACACTCCGTACCCCCGTTCTCGTAGACATATTTGCGCCAGAAGGTCCATAGGGATCACCCCGGTCACCAGCTGGAGTGCAACAGTGGAAGTCATGCGGAATGCTGACGCCACCCTAATTAACATCTTCCTCTGTAGTTTATCGGCTATGTTGGGGTATACTTTTTGTGAAGTGCACTCTCCCAGATAGATGCACCGTACAGCACTATGGAATGCACTACCTCGTTCAATACTTTGCGTTTTGCGCTACTAGGTCCTCTTAAATTTGGCATAATACGCGTTAATTTAGCCACTCTATCTTCCACTTTTTTTATGGCATATTTCACATTTTCGCCAAAGTAGAGACGCTGGTCCAGAATAATTCCCAGATATTTGACCTTCTTCGTTGGTGTTATTGTAGTAGTATTTATGCTAAAAGTCACACTTGTTCTGTCTCTTGCACCCTTAAAGATAACCGCTTCGGATTTTTCCGGGGCGAGTTTCAGATTATTTTCCTCAAGCCAGTTGTTTACCATTTTCAGGCATTCTTTGCCGTTTTCCATTAAGTCTCGCGCATTATTTGCCTTTATAACCAAGGCGAGGTCGTCTGCATATCCAAATATGTTGGCACCTGTCGTTAGCTCTAGTTGAAAAATATCGTCGAATAATACGTTCCAGAGCGTAGGACCTAATAAAGACCCCTGTGGAACTCCAGCCTCCATACTAATTGTCTCCTTCCCTACCCGTAGCTCTCCATCGTTTAAGTAGTCCCCTATCACGTTTGTGAGGTAGCTTGGTATACCCTTCCATTCCAGTTTGGCTATTATTATCCCCCAGTCGGCGGTGTTGAAAGCATTTCACACGTCTAGGGTTATCAATGCACACCACTTCTCTTGACAGCTTTGGACCGCGGTTATCACTGCCTCACCTGCATGGATGGTAGATTTGTTTTTAACGAAGCCAAATTCGTTTTCAGCGAAACCTCCGTTGTTTTCAATTTCCTCTAATAAGCGCTTCCTAATGATACCTTCATACAGTTTGCTCAGAGTGTTGAGCAGACACAAGGGTCTAAAAGCTGATGGGTCCTCCATGCTCCTACCCTTCTTTGGCAGTAGTGCAACTTTGGCGATCTTCCATTCTTTCGGGAAAACCTGTTGGCTTAACAGCTTATTTAAAACGCCCGAAATCCAGTTACGGTTTGATGTAGCCAATATCTTTAGTGCGTCCGACGGTATGCCATCTATCCCCGGTGCCTTGCCGTTTTTCATAGTGGCCACTACTCTGTCCAATTCCTGATCCGTGATGGCTTTGACCTCTCACACCACCTTTAGCCTTGTCTTCCGCCCGGTTGTATCTGTGGGTTTCGTGACAAACACTGTTTCTATTATAGACACTTTTCTTTCTGCCGGAATATCATATGGTGGAAAACCCGTAGTTTCCCGCATAGCAATTTTGTATCATCCGCTATCTACCTAACGCTTCCTTTTTTCTCTAATTATGAGGTTTCTTAACTCTCTCTTCTGGGCTTTATATCTGGCCTCCATTTCCGATCTTGTATTGCCTGGAAAGTTCGGGTTCTTTGCTAACCGTGTCAGGTGTCGTCTCATGGCTGTGCACTGCTGCCGCTTCTCCTGATGACGTTATTCCACCAGTATGGGGGGATTTCCTGTTTTCAGCCTTACAAGTATTGTTTCTGAGGGCTTCGTTTATTATATCAGTACACAGTCGATACGATAGCTTCTCTTTGCACGACATGCCAGCAACTCCCACACCAATTTCGGTAGCAAATGCGTCCCAGTCATAGAGGTGAGACTCCTTTTTCGCCGCTGGTTTTTTCCTTCTATCCGTGCCGCTGTTTAATTTGAACGCTATATAGGCGTGGTCAGTAAGATTTTCAATCGGCAGTACTTTCCATGCAGTTACCATTCGTGCCATGCGTTGCGTCGAGCACGTCACATCGATAAAAGATTTACTGTTCCCTCTATGGAAAGTTGGCGTGTCCCCTGAGTTATGTACTACTAGATTGAGTCTGGACATCCATTCGGTCCAGTACTCTCCTCGCCTATCGTTTATCGGCGAACCCCATTGTACGGACTTAGAATTTATATCACCCATTAAGATAGCGTTGACCTTATTTTGATTCAGGTGGTTCATTATATGGTCGACTTTCCTTTCAAACTGTTCCTGCAGTATATTGGGAGAGATGTAACAACCATATATAGCACAATGCCTAAGTTTTAGATATATCCAGCTGTCAAAGGTATTCACTTTGGTGACCTCCGTATTTTTGTTAAGAAAGTAAAAGGCGACATCGCACTTATGGTCTTTTATCCAGTCACTACTCTTAATAATGTTTTTATTTGGCTCACCTGCTATAATAATGTCTATGTCCATATGTCGCGCCGTAGCATAGGCGAGGTCGTGCGCAGCTCGACCTCTACAGAGGTTTGTCTGCAGGATTCTTATGGTGCTTATCCCTTCCAGCGTCCCCGGAAACCTTCCGATCAGGTTTTTTCCGCTTTTGGCATATATTAAGCTTATAAAGAAAGGGCATTTAGTTTGGTCAGCCCTGTGTCCACCGATACCACAAGCACGACAGAAGAGATCGTTTTTACAGGCTACTGCCCGGTGTCCAGAAGCATTACATCTAACTTCGCCTTTGCATTCTGTTGATCGATGTCCAAACTCTAAACATCTAAAGCACCTTAATATGTGTAAACGTTTCTGCACCGTACATGAAGTCCATCCGATTTTTATTCTCCTCATGTTGACAAGGTAGTCCGCCAGTCCCTACATAGTAGAACAGAAGCTGCCTGACTGCCATTCGTCATGGGCCTCATCGACAAGACCTTAATTTGATCATCCCGCAAATCCTTCTTGTGCTTCCTAATTTCTTCCTTGAGATCATCCGCACTGATATCAGCATCAATGTTGTTTATATGGACTACCGTGTCACTCATCTTTAGGATAACTTCGGCCTCGCTGCTATTAGTTTTAACGGCTTGGCTAAGTTTATTCGCGTTTTCCTTCCTGGAACTTCCAGTAAGAGATCGCCCTTTTGGGTTCTTTTTACTTTCCTTATACTAACTCCTATTTCTTCTAAATTGACGCTAGTTTTGACTGCTTTCAGTAGGTCAGCGTATGACTTTCCTGGGCCTTCACGATCACTTTTCCAATCTC